>CATLJY010000238.1:0-15324 GCA_949987705.1 Thereva unica | reverse complement strand
CAAATGAAGTAGTAGAGCTATGTCACTTCTGCGCCACCTCCTAGGTGGCTTCGTAGTGACATAGGATTTGGGGGGGTCTGAAAGCTCTTTATGTACGTGTACGAGGTGTTTTAGGTTTGTGTCTTGGATAAGGTGGCTTGAAAGCTCTTCATGTATGGGTATGAGGTGTGAAGGTGGCTTAGAGTTGGTGTGTGGAGATGGGTGAAAGCTCTTTATGTACGTGTACGAGATGTTTTTGGGTTTGGGTCTTGGGTAAGGTGGTTTGAAAGCTGTTTATGGAGGTTGGGTGTCTTGGATGGGGTGGCTTGGAGTTGGTGGGTGGAGATGGGTGAAAGCTCTGCATGTAGGTGTGTGAGGTGTTTTGGGTGTGCGTCTTGGATGGGGTGGCCCAGAGTGGGCATGGGATTTGGCGTGTGGCCGGCGTGGGATTTGAAAGCTGTGTTGTTGGGTGCCACCTGTGGGAAGCTAGTTGAATTTCGGTGTTGATTTGGTCCAGAGCTGGCATGGGATTTGAGGTGTGACTTAAAGCTCTGGATGTATGTTTCTTGGATAGGGTGGCGCAGAACGGGCATGGGATTTGGCCCAGAGCAGGCATGGGAATTGAAGGTGGCGCAGAAATGGCATGGGATATGGCCCAGAGCTGGCATGGGATTTGGGGATGTGATGGAAGGCTTTGGATGTATCTTTGCGTGGTCCAGAACCGGCATGGGGTGGGAAGTTGGTGCGAGATGTGAGCGCCAGCTGTGAGAAGCTAGTTGAACTAAGAATTAAAGAAGCTCTTGGGGAACCTTTGGATAAATTTCTCTGTGAGTGGAATTAAACTAAGCTGTGTGTGGGGGATTGAGAGCTTTGGTTTCGAGATGTTTTCTGTAGTATTAATTCTGGTGCTTTGGAATGAGCTTTGATTCTGGAGCAAAAATATACATATAATTCAGTGAAGAACTGGACTTTCAAGTAACACTAAGAATTAAATTAAGCTTTAGCTGAGATGGCTATATATTATTCTCGACAACAACCCGGTGCGATATCTGTAAGCTATGATCTGGATTGCAACCATATGCCATGATATATTATTATTATTATTATTATTATCTTCCAAAGAATTTTTAATGAGAATACTCACCTCAAGTCGCAATATTATAACAACCGCAACTTGAAAATTGCTAAGTGGTCAAAAAGATGAAAAAGATATTTCCCATAAGCATCAACAATGCAGCGAAGGCTCCCATTTTCATCAGACTTGTGATGCTGGATATATTATATTTTTAAACAATAAATTTAAGGTAAAATACCTTTCACAAACCACAAATATTACACACACTAAGAAGTGGCAAAAAGCTACCGCAAAAAATACTCGGTCACATACTAAAAACAATGAAGATTCCCATTATCAGCTAACTTATGCCTTAATTATTCAATCTTGAACGTATTGGATAAATTCTATTATTTAAACTGATCACGTTAAGTGCTAATTGTACCCAATGAGTAAATTTTAATAACGGTTAAATAAGAAAACATCAGATTCCTTATCAAGCAAAGATGTGAAAATTTCAGTCTTCTCATGCTGCGAACGTTTATTGAGATAAACAAAGTGCATCAGTGAATGTAATCAGCAAGTTAGTACTGAAAAGAAAAAAATTAAACGCAGAGCAAACTTCTGAAATATTTAATAAAGTTAGGGTATTAAAAAGAATTGTTGTTGTTGTAATAGCTACAAATAAAAAACCTATTAATTAGAACACATATTATTTTGTTTTATTCTGATAAATCGTACAATTATTTGTTTATTCAAGACACTTCACTTCTTTTTGTTGTTGTTGTTAGGATTGTAAAAATTAGGGATTTCACTTGAATTATCGGTATAAAAACTATAATTAACTGGAATGGCATCAATTTGTACAAACTTGAAAATAAATGTCTTCCCCTGCGGTCCAGAATTGATTACGTGGAAATTTCCTTTGTTGTTGATGTCTTGTAAGGCTGCATCAGAAAGTGAACTGTACCTGGCTGGTAGCAAAAGCTGATGCTCCTTTAACTCGAGATGAATCCGAACACCATACACTGTTTCAAGCCTGCTTGCAGATTTTATTTTATATGGGGTTCCAAACTCCATGTCGGACATCCTTAAGTATGGTGAGTATTCCAAGCTTTTGAGTTCTGTTGCTGTATCCATGTTTCTGGGGCTGATGCTGTTGATCTCCAGGTGGTTGGGGTTGAACTGCTAGCGTTCTCCTTCACAGTTCTCATTATATACCCTAAATCTAGAAACATGATTGAACTTGTCCATGAGTCCGCAGCACATAGATGCACCTGTCTAAACAACTTTGGGGTGGAAGTTTTCATGATGCACCTGGGTAAACAACTTTTGGGGCCTAGGAATTCGCTACGTCAGCAGTTTTTGCGCCTGCGTGAGAAAGCTATAGACCGGAAGTTGGTAAATTGAATTGAATTCCATGCACCTGTGTAAACAACTTTTGGGGGAAGGGGTAGGGATTTGCCTGTCTGTGACTATGGTGATGCAATTCCATCTAAGACAGCCGGATACCGGAAGTTGGTAAATTTTGTACTTGTCCATGAGTTCCATGCACCTATGTAAACAACACTTAGGGTCAGGAATTTGCTACATAGGCAGATTTGCATGATCGAACTTGTTCATGTTGTGCAATTGCGGGTATTATAAAAGAAGCAGTAGCAGTAGTATTTTCACAGTTTACAACGAGCATCCCGCGAGTTAACTAGTAAAGTGTTATTAATTACGACTCCTGCTAATACTGGTGATTTTAACAGTGAGCATCCAACCAATTTAACAAGTGCTAAGTGAAAAGTTTTGTTTTTGTTATTAATTATTATAACTTTTAAAATGGATACACGCAGCATTATGAGTGGACTAAAAAAGCAAGCAGCAGATTGCTTAAGGGACAGAGACGCTGTGCAAAGTGTAATTATTACCAAAGTGTGTGGTTTATTCATTAAAAAAATAAAAGCAGCATGCAGGGCCGAAAAGCAGATTGGGACCAAACAACACTATCAAAATTGTATTGCGCAACTAAGAGGCTTACAAGTATTGTTGAAAGCTGGCAGCAGCCACCATGGAGCAGGTGTGCAGGAAGGAGGAAGAACTGAAAAAAGAAGTGCTCGTGTACGCTGGGAAGAGCTGCATAATGCGTTTGCATTACGAATCAGGACAGGCGCCATCATTAATATAAAGCACATCGAAGTGAAGCAATTTTTAAAGGATGGTTATGCTTTGTTTGAGCGGCGCGTTAAGAACATTTTAAAGAAGCATAATTTCGTCAAGACATCAACGACTTTAAGCTGCGAGTATGTTAAGCATGGTGTCAATGATGGTGATGTGATAAGTGATATAAAATACTTTCACACCAAAACTACGCCCATTGGGAGCACCGATCATCTGGAACAGTGGTTTTTGAAAAACGTGCAGGATGATCTATTGACCCAGGTTGAGGAGTTCCAAGAGAAAGATAGCGGCTGGGCTTTACATACCATAGTGAATTTAATGGAAACAAATACGAGCCATTAAGAGGATCATCCTATATAAAATTGCCGCAAAGCATCGCAGCAAAGCATGCATGTGTAAATGTGAGGAATAATGATAATGCATGCTTTGCGTGGGCAGTGGTCTCAGCTTTGTATCCAGTAGAGCGTAGGGATCATGCATATAGAACATCAAAGTACCCGCACTACAACAATGTGCTAAACTTGAGCGGTATCACTCTTCCAGTTACACTGAATCAAATAAGAATATTTGAAGCAAACAATGGATTATCGATTAATGTTTTCATACTCATACTGGAAAAGGAAAAGATGAGCGAATACACGACTGTTCCAGCTTACTTAACGAAGAATAAATTGGATAAACATATCAATCTGCTAATGATAAAGTCAAATTATGACTGCAGTGAGGACGATGATGATGATAGTGATATTGTTTATCATTTCTGCTGGATTAAAGACTTATCACGTTTGGTGAGCAGGCAGACGTCTAAAAAGGAACACAAAAAATATATCTGTGATAGATGTTTATTTTATTTTAATACTGAAGAAAAGCTCGCAGCACACGTGTCTGAGTGTGAAAAGGTGAATGACTGTAAAGTTGCTTTTCATAAGGAGAAATTTATCACTTTTAAAAATTATAATTACAAGAATCCGGTACCATTTACAGTATATGCAGATTTGGAGTCAATATTGATACCTGTTACCGATGGTGGTAGTAATGGTGATAAGACAAGGAAAATTCAAGAACATGAAGTTCATAGTATTGGATTATATTTTCACTGCTATTACGATGAATCTCTATCATTTTACCGATCGAATCGTGGAAAAACGTGTCTTCAGTGGTTTACATTGCAGCTGCAGGAGATCGCAAATATAGCCGAAGAGCAAATAAAGGATATAAAACCACTAGCACCGTTATCAGCGCAGGAAAAGTGCATTCAATTAAACCAACCATGCTGCCATATATGCGAGAAACCCTTTGCGCTTGGTGAAACCAGAGTGAGGGATCATTGCCACCTCACAGGCAAATATCGTGGACCAGCACACAACAGCTGCAGCATCAATTATAATGATTGTCGCAACATCCCAGTCATTTTCCACAATTTATCAGGATATGATGCGCATTTCATAATCAAGGATGTAGCATTAACCATACCAGGAAGAGTGGATCTTTTACCGTTGAACAAAGAGCGGTATATTTCATTTACCAAACACATTGAAAATAGCTCCATCAAGCTGAGATTCATCGACTCCTATAGATTTATGGATGAATCTTTGGATAAATTAGCCGGATTGCTGCCTAAGGAAAAATTAATAATTACAAAAGCTCAATGGCAACACCTGGATGATGAAAGCTTCAACCTTCTCACGCGCAAAGGAGTTTTCCCATATGACTTCATCGATGGCTGGGACAAGTTGGAATGTAATAGTTTACCTAGCAAGGAGCATTTTTATAATAAAATGATTGATGAGCCGATAACTGAAAAAGATTATGAACATGCGCAAAAAGTGTGGGAAAAATTTAACATAAAAAGCCTGGGGGAGTATTCAGATTTGTATTTAAAAACAGATGTTCTTCTGCTGGCGGATATTTTTACAAATTTTAGAGCTATGGGACTGGGGACTTACAAACTTGACCCTGCACACGTCTTCACACTGCCTGGCTATACATGGGCAGCGATGCTGTATTACACGGGAGTGCGCCTAGAAAGGATTATGGATGTTGACATTCTTTTATTTATTGAAAAATCTTGCCGAGGTGGAATTAGCCAATGCTGCTGCAGATATAGTGAAGCCAACAATAAATATATGAAAAACTTTAAACCGGATGAAGAAACTAAATATCTGATGTACTATGACGTGAATAATTTATATGGATGGGCCATGTCGCAATCACTTCCAACCGGAAACTTTAAATGGATTGATAATGTTGATGTTATGAGTGTTGATGATAATTCACCGATCGGCTATATGTTGGAGGTAGATCTTGAATACCCGCAGGAGCTGCATAATTTGCATAAAGATTTTCCATTTTGCCCCACTCATTCAGCACCACCAGGATCAAAACAAGGCAAACTTTTAACCACTTTACACGCCAAAGAAAAATATGTTATACATTACCGCAACCTAAAACAATGTTTATCGCATGGACTAATACTCAAGAAAATTCACCGCATTCTGCAGTTCGATCAATCACCATGGCTTAAACCATATGTGGACTTAAATACAGATAAAAGGAAACAAGCCAAAAATGCTTACGAGAAGAACCAATATAAGAAAATAATTAATGCTGTTTTCGGAAAAACTATGGAAAATGTGCGAAAATATTCAAACATAAAACTATGTACAAAGTGGGAGGGGCGGTATGGCGCTAGAAACCTCATAGCAGCACCGAATTTCCATAGTCGCGCAATTTTCAATGAAAATTTAGTAGCAGTTGAATTACGAAAGCTGGTAGTTAAATTCGATAAACCATTATACATTGGTATGGCGATTCTCGATATTTCTAAAATAGCACTGTACGAATTCCATTATGACTTTATGCTAAAAGAGTTGGATGCTGATAAATGCAAAATAACGTACATGGATACGGATTCATTAGTATATGAAATAAAAAATGTTGACATATACAATATTATGAAGAAAAACATAGATAAATTTGATACTAGTGATTATCCTATGACCAACCAGTTTAATATGCCGCAAGCAAATAAAAAAGTTCCTGGATTGATGAAAGATGAATTAAATGGCCGAATAATGACATTGTTTGTAGGCTTAAGGTCTAAAATGTACTCCCTTGAAATAGATGGTGTTGATGAAGTGAAGAAAGCAAAAGGGGTAAAGAAGAACGTTGTGGCGAAAACTTTGCAGATTAGCGACTATATTGAATGTTTGCAAAATTCAAAAAGCAAGATAGCTGAGCAAAAAAGCATTCGTTCATATAGTCATAAAGTGTACACTTTAAACCAAGCAAAGATCGCTTTAAACCCACAGGATGATAAACGCTGCATTATGGACAACGGGATCGACACTCTACCATGGGGACATTTTTCAGTGCAGCAGCAGCAGCAGCAAGAAGACATGGATGTAGAATAAAATTCACACAAGTGCAATATGTAAATAGTATGAATAAAAGAATAATTATAACTTTTTATAAAAAATTTGTTTTATTTAAAAATTCCCTTATTACAAAAACATTTTTCAGAGCACATCGGCCTTCGTGTATTATGCAGGATAAGAAGCCATTTGTTGTTGTTGTTGTTGATAGTTTGGGGCATCCCTCCTCTTCTACATCATATATGGTTAGCTCCTCTCCAAATAATTCCTGAATCCATTGTTTCTTTTTAGCTCCTTTAACATAGATTATTTTATCATGCAGCAGATCTCCAACTGAATACAGTGTGCGGTAGGGAATGTATCCATCACCCCATCTGAATCCATGGTGATTGTGTCTCAGCCACTCAACTTGTTTCTTTTCAGACCGAGTTAGATGTTTATGTGGGAATGGTGGTTGGAATATGTAGTGCTGCATTTGATTTTCACAATTTAAAAGGGCCAATTCTTTGAAAATAAATTGATTGTTTTGTAATTTGAATCCTTGAAGATCGATGATAATGGCATCCATTTCAAGCAATTTTCCTGACTTCGTTGGTTAGAGGTGTATATTCCACTATTCGATCATGTAGCAATAAACAGTATGCTGTTGTGTTAGTGGGAACGTTTTCCGATGTTTTGAACGTTTGACGTTCACCGGTAAATAGATCACATTCGCTGGAACCTCTACTATTTTATAGCCTAGCCCCACGGTTGGGGCAAATTCATGCAGCATATGCACCTGTTTATTGTTGATGTATGAGCCTGATATGATGTTACATTCAACCCTTATAGTATTAACTTTTATAATATTGACGGGTAGATCTGATGTATGTAATATATTTGCTTCCAGTACACGTTTCCCAAATCCCAACAGCGGTGCGATAGATCGCTCTTTATCAAAATGAAGTTATACAGCTTTTATTTCACTCTTCAAGGTATTATTGTTTGCCCTTATTAAGACTGTTGCCTTGCTGCTGCTGCTGCTCTTATTTAAGCTTTGCTGTACTGAAGCTGCTATGTCATCAATCTCGCATGATCCAACAGGTATTTCGATACACGCATCTCCCACATGCATTAAGTTGTTGCTGTCATCAATATTCGGTACCTATAGAATTGTATGTTTGAAAGTCAATTAATCCGCAAACGTAGTCTCCAGCTAATTCCAATGGGGGAAAGTATTCAGCGGTGAGAACCGATGCATTGCCAGTAAGAGAGAGTGTTATCGACATGGCTACTTGTTATGAAATGTCTATGTTTGCACTTGAAGGCCTTTATTTATACATTATGTAAGAATTCTAAGCATAAGTGTCCGCAAATCACTGAGTTGAAATTTTGATGAGCTGTATAGTTGTATGTGACTGCATCTCCCAAATAATTTACAACTTCCCGCGGTGGCTGCAGATTTCCAAAACTATCAAAGTAATTTATGATATCTCCATTCTTCTTATACGCTACCCAATGCGTTCCAGGTCCAGATGAAACATCTAGATTTATAATTCCGCTCTCATTTCTCCATGGTTTTTTAGGTAATTGATCGCGCATAAATACTCCTCTAAAGTGGGCTATATGCTGTGCATATTTACGCAGATCATTTTCATTGAGTGCTCTTTTGGGTAGCGACTTTATTAGTTTTTTGGTTGGGTGTTGAGAAAAAGTCCCAGTCCTTTCCTATATGGCTTTAGAAATAATCCTTGTCCAGGTTTTCCTAGCGCTATAGCTTCCATTGTCTCATTATGACGTTTCGCTTCCTGCAGCTCCCGACGTGCGACACTTGCGGCGTTTACAGCTTTAGCTATACCTGCTGCACCTCCAGATAGCGCTCCAACGGCTGAAAGACCTGCAAAAAGTGGAATGAGGAACGGTAAAACTCCTCCTACTTTAGGTACTGGTATCACTCTAGGCGTAGTGTAAGATTTTTTCTTCCCCTTGATAACATTCTTTGCCGCACTTAGGGCAATTGTAGTAGCTTCCAACAGGTCTTTCGGCTTTTTCAGCTTTAACACTTTTCTAGCATTACGTACAGCTTCGCGGAATGATGGACGTAACGTATTCTTCTTCTTCTTCGAGCAGGTAATTTTTGCTTTGACACCCATTCCAACTTTAATTTTAGCTTTCATGGCGTTTGTTACTAATAGCGCGTTAGCACGTTCTGCAAAGCTAGCGTCTTTAGATGTTACTCGTTGCCAGGCTTTTTCTTCTAAAATACGGTCAGCTATATGTCGGTCGCTTAAGTCCTTATGATCTCGATATGCAATATCATGCTGTTTGCAGGCTGCGTCTAGTGGGTTGATGCCAGGATCACCGCGGGCTAGTCTTTTAGCTAACTTTGTTCCTGGACCACAGTATTGATATCCCGGTAGATGAAGCTCAAGCGGTAACTTATTTATAACAGTGTTTAACAGTCCTCCCCCCCTTGGCAGCTCTTCGATGAATGGTGCGTTTCTTACTATGGTCAATCATTTTATAGGTTTACTGTAAGACTTATTAAAACCTATAAAAGTACGGGTATTTATATGGATTGGGTTAGTGTGCAACATGAAGTTTATCAAGCAACAAGCGTGTCTACCAGTTAGAAATACTGATGTGGAAATTACAAGTACATCAAAGAAGCATGGGGTGCTGCTACCAAACAGTATAAGAGGTATTATTGTTGGACCGTCGAATTGTGGCAAGACAAATGTTATGCTAAGTCTACTGGAGCATCCTAACGGTCTGAGATTCGAGAATATATACATTTACTCAAAGTCGCTAAGTCAGCCGAAATACGAGTATTTAGGAGAAGTTGTAGCTCACATATCAGGTTTGGGCTATTATACGTTTTCTAACAACCACGATGTTATACCACCGGAGGAAGCAAAGCCAAACTCAATTTTCATCTTTGATGATGTAGCCTGCGATAAACAAAATAATATTAGAGCCTACTTTTGTATGGGGAGACATAACGACATTGACAGCTTTTACCTCTGTCAAACTTATACTCATATACCAAAGCATCTAATCCGAGATAATGCAAGCTTTCTGATCATATTCAAACAAGATGATTTGAACCTGAAGCATGTATACAATGATCATGTGAATAGTGATATGGAATTCGCAAAGTTCAGAAAAGCGTGTGCAAACTGTTGGAAAGACAAATATGGATTCTTAGTAATTGATAAGGACAGCCCCATGGGCAAAGGTCGATATCGAAAAGGCTTTGATGTATTCATGAGCCTATGAAGGAGCCCACCTAATCAGCTGACCAGGTCTTTCAGCTCTGCCTGGCTGGTCTGTCTGGCTGGTCTGTCTGGCTGGTTGGCTGGTCTGTCTGGCTGGTTGGCTGGTCTGTCTGGCTGGTTGGCTGGTCTGTCTGGCTGGTTGGCTGGTCTGTCTGGCTGGTCTGTCTGGCTGGTTGGCTGGTCTGTCTGGCTGGTTGGCTGGTCTGTCTGGCTGGTTGGCTGGTCTGTCTGGCTGGTCTGTCTGGCTGGTTGGCTGGTCTGTCTGGCTGGTTGGCTGGTCTGTCTGGCTGATTGGCTGGTCTGTCTGGCTGGTTGGCTGGTCTGTCTGGCTGGTCTGTCTGGCTGGTTGGCTGGTCTGTCTGGCTGGTTGGCTGGTCTGTCTGGCTGGTTGGCTGGTCTGTCTGGCTGGTCTGTCTGGCTGGTTGGCTGGTCTGTCTGGCTGGTTAGCTGGTCTGTCTGGCTGGTTGGCTGGTCTGTCTGGCTGGTTAGCTGGTCTGTCTGGCTGGTTGGCTGGTCTGTCTGGCTGGTCTGTCTGGCTGGTCGGTCTGTCTGTCTGTCTGGCTGGTTAGCTGGTCTGTCTGGCTGGTTGGCTGGTCTGTCTGGCTGGTCTGTCTGGCTGGTTGGCTGGTCTGTCTGGCTGGTTGGCTAGTCTGTCTGGCTGGTTGGCTGGCCTGTCTGGCTGGTTGGCTGGTCTGTCTGGCTGGTTGGCTGGTCTGTCTGGCTGGTCTGTCTGGCTGGTTGGCTGGTCTGTCTGGCTGGTTAGCTGGTCTGTCTGGCTGGTTGGCTGGTCTGTCTGGCTGGTTAGCTGGTCTGTCTGGCTGGTTGGCTGGTCTGTCTGGCTGGTCTGTCTGGCTGGTTGGCTGGTGTGTCTGGCTGGTTAGCTGGTCTGTCTGGCTGGTTGGCTGGTCTGTCTGGCTGGTTAGCTGGTCTGTCTGGCTGGTTGGCTGGTCTGTCTGGCTGGTTGGCTGGTCTGTCTGGCTGGTTGGCTGGTCTGTCTGGCTGGTCTGTCTGGCTGGTCTGTCTGGCTGGTTGGTTGGTCTGTCTGGCTGGTTGGCTGGTCTGTCTGGCTGGTCTGTCTGGCTGGTTGGCTGGTCTGTCTGGCTGGTTGGCTGGTCTGTCTGGCTGGTTGGCTGGTCTGTCTGGCTGGTTGGCTGGTCTGTCTGGCTGGTTGGCTGGTCTGTCTGGCTGGTTGGCTGGTCTGTCTGGCTGGTTGGCTGGTCTGTCTGGCTGGTCTGTCTGGCTGGTTGGCTGGTCTGTCTGGCTGGTTAGCTGGTCTGTCTGGCTGGTTGGCTGGTCTGTCTGGCTGGTCTGTCTGGCTGGTTGGCTGGTCTGTCTGGCTGGTTGGCTGGTCTGTCTGGCTGGTTGGCTGGTCTGTCTGGCTGGTTGGCTGGTCTGTCTGGCTGGTTGGCTGGTCTGTCTGGCTGGTTGGCTGGTCTGTCTGGCTGGTCTGTCTGGCTGGTTGGTTGGTCTGTCTGGCTGGTTGGCTGGTCTGTCTGGCTGGTTGGCTGGTCTGTCTGGCTGGTCTGTCTGGCTGGTCGGTCTGTCTGTCTGTCTGGCTGGTTAGCTGGTCTGTCTGGCTGGTTGGCTGGTCTGTCTGGCTGGTCTGTCTGGCTGGTTGGCTGGTCTGTCTGGCTGGTCTGTCTGGCTGGTTGGCTGGTCTGTCTGGCTTGTTGGCTAGTCTGTCTGGCTGGTTGGCTGGCCTGTCTGGCTGGTTGGCTGGTCTGTCTGGCTGGTTGGCTGGTCTGTCTGGCTGGTTGGCTGGTCTGTCTGGCTGGTCTGTCTGGCTGGTTGGTTGGTCTGTCTGGCTGGTTGGCTGGTCTGTCTGGCTGGTTGGCTGGTCTGTCTGGCTGGTCTGTCTGGCTGGTCGGTCTGTCTGTCTGTCTGTCTGGCTGGTCTGTCTGGCTGATCTATCTGGTTGACCTGCCTGGTACGTCTGGATCTATATAAATGCTTATTAGCATAGCTGTATATCATTGTAGCTGTAACCACACGTGTAGCAACATGAATGAAAAATTGATGAAGGATATTATAAAAACACGTGAGGCTATACGAAGAAAATATAAAGCTCTCAAGACTGGTAAAATTGAATCTGAAGCTCAATTAGAGGAAACATTTAAACCTATAACCAACACGCTGAAAAAGCTCACAACAACAGCAGCATCAGTGAAACTTGAACCAAAAGAAGAAGAAGATGAAATTAAGCACGAGGGCAATGAAGAAGCATACACACCACCACCACCACCACGTAAATACTTAAAGCTAGAGCCACCGAGTTATTCTGAGGATGATGATGATGATGATGATCAGTTTGTCACACCTACAAAAGAACCAAAATTAGAGTCTGCAGACCAGATACTAAACAAATATAAACAACTACTGGAAAATGATAGCACGAGAATTGATAAAACGTATGGAGCGTACTATAAGAACGATATGTGGAATATTGGTAATTCGAGATTAATAGTTGATAAAGAATACTTTCTTATAGATGGCAAGCGGTACAAGATAACTGAAGGTCTAGCTGAATTAATTTTTATGAAAAAGCCTCGAGGCTACTCAAAAGAAGACTTGTCCAATTATCAAAAAATTGTAAATGATACATGCACCCACAGACGTGATTTTAAGGAAAACCAGCAAATAAAAGGAACAAATAGCTTCAAATATAGAAACATAATAAAAAAGTTGATTCACACTCCTCATACTGGAACAGGAATAATGCAAATAGGATTATTTCTAAAGCCATATAGGAATCTCAATCAGATAGGCTTCTATCACCTTCTTTCTTAAAGTGGTGTTGTTTACATAGGTGCATGGAACTCATGGACAAGTACAAAATTTACCAACTTCCGGTATCCGGCTGTCTTAGATGGAATTGCATCACCATAGTCACAGACAGGCAAAACCCCACCCCTTCCCCCAAAAGTTGTTTACACAGGTGCATGGAATTCAATTTACCAACTTCCGGTCTATAGCTTTCTCACACAGGTGCAAAAACTGCTGACGTAGCGAATTCCTAGGCCCCAAAAGTTGTTTACACAGGTGCATCATGAAAACTTCCACCCCAAAGTTGGTTAGACAGGTGCATCTATGGACTCATGGACAAGTTCAATCATGTTTCTAGATTTAGGGTATATAATGAGAACTGTGAAGGAGAACGCTAGCAGTTCAACCCCAACCACCTGGAGATCAACAGCATTAGCCCCAGAAACATGGATACAGCAACAGAACTCAAAAGCTTGGAATACTCACCATACTTAAGGATGTCCGACATGGAGTTTGGAACCCCATATAAAATAAAATCTGCAAGCAGGCTTGAAACAGTGTATGGTGTTCGGATTCATCTCGAGTTAAAGGAGCATCAGCTTTTGCTACCAGCCAGGTACAGTTCACTTTCTGATGCAGCCTTACAAGACATCAACAACAAAGGAAATTTCCACGTAATCAATTCTGGACCGCAGGGGAAGACATTTATTTTCAAGTTTGTACAAATTGACGCCATTCCAGTTAATTATAGTTTTTATACCGATAATTCAAGTGAAATCCCTAATTTTTACAATCCTAACAACAAGAAAAGGAAATTTCCTGGTGAATAATAATACTGTGCTGTGTCTGAAATAAATAAATAATTGTGCGATTTATCAGAATAAAAATAATATGTGTTCTAATTAATAGGGTTTTTATTTGTAGCTATTACAACAACAACAATTCTTTTTAATGCCCTAACTTTATTATTTCAGAAGTTTGCTCTGCCGTTTAATTTTTTTCTTTTCAGTACTAACTTGCTGATTACATTCACTGATGCACTTTGTTTATCTCAATAAACGTTCGCAGCATGAGAAGACTGAAATTTTCACATCTTTGCTTGATAAGGAATCCGATGTTTTCTTATTTAACCGTTATTAAAATTTACTCATTGGGTACAATTAGCACTTAAGGTGATCAGTTTAAATAATAGAATTTATCCAATACGTTCAAGATTGAATAATTAAGGCATAAGTTAGCTGATAATGGGAATCTTCATTGTTTTTAGTATGTGACCGAGTATTTTTTGCGGCAGCTTTTTGCCACTTCTTAGTGTGTGTAATATTTGTGGTTTGTGAAAGGTATTTTACCTTAAATTTATTGTTTAAAAATATAATATATCCAGCATCACAAGTCTGATGAAAATGGGAGCCTTCGCTGCATTGTTGATGCTTATGGGAAATATCTTTTTCATCTTTTTTGACCACTTAGCAATTTTCAAGTTGCGGTTGTTATAATATTGCGACTTGAGGTGAGTATTCTCATTAAAAATTCTTTGGAAGATAATAATAATAATAATAATAATAATAATAATAATAATAATAATAATATATCATGGCATATGGTTGCAATCCAGATCATAGCTTACAGATATCGCACCGGGTTGTTGTCGAGAATAATATATAGCCATCTCAGCTAAAGCTTAATTTAATTCTTAGTGTTACTTGAAAGTCCAGTTCTTCACTGAATTATATGTATATTTTTGCTCCAGAATCAAAGCTCATTCCAAAGCACCAGAATTAATACTACAGAAAACATCTCGAAACCAAAGCTCTCAATCCCCCACACACACACACACAGCTTAGTTTAATTCCACTCACAGAGAAATTTATCCAAAGGTTCCCCAAGAGCTTCTTTAATTCTTAGTTCAACTAGCTTCTCACAGCTGGCGCTCACATCTCGCACCAACTTCCCACCCCATGCCGGTTCTGGACCACGCAAAGATACATCCAGAGCCTTCCATCACATCCCCAAATCCCATGCCAGCTCTGGGCCATATCCCATGCCATTTCTGCGCCACCTTCAATTCCCATGCCTGCTCTGGGCCAAATCCCATGCCCGTTCTGCGCCACCCTATCCAAGAAACATACATCCAGAGCTTTAAGTCACACCTCAAATCCCATGCCAGCTCTGGACCAAATCAACACCGAAATTCAACTAGCTTCCCACAGGTGGCACCCAACAACACAGCTTTCAAATCCCACGCCGGCCACACGCCAAATCCCATGCCCACTCTGGGCCACCCCATCCAAGACGCACACCCAAAACACCTCACACACCTACATGCAGAGCTTTCACCCATCTCCACCCACCAACTCCAAGCCACCCCATCCAAGACACCCAACCTCCATAAACAGCTTTCAAACCACCTTACCCAAGACCCAAACCCAAAAACATCTCGTACACGTACATAAAGAGCTTTCACCCATCTCCACACACCAACTCTAAGCCACCTTCACACCTCATACCCATACATGAAGAGCTTTCAAGCCACCTTATCCAAGACACAAACCTAAAACACCTCGTACACGTACATGAAGAGCTTTCAGACCCCCCCAAATCCTATGTCACTACGAAGCCACCTCCTAGGTGGCTTGGTACCGGCCTAGCTCTACTACTAAAGCCTACTATAGTCTGTAAAGGCTCTCCAAATCCAAGCATCTAACCATAACGTCTAAGCCTTCACTATACA
>CATLJY010000237.1:0-42272 GCA_949987705.1 Thereva unica | reverse complement strand
TCGAAATTAAGTTATATTCATCAAATACATCCAAAATAACTTAGATTCACTTTATTCGTCGAAATTAAGTTATATTCATCAAATACATCGAAAATAACTTAGATTCACTTTATTCGTAGAAATTAAGTTATATTCATCAAATACATCCAAAATAACTTAAATTCACTTTATTCGTCGAAATTAAGTTATATTCATCAAATAAATCCAAAATAACTTAAATTCACTCTATTCGTCGAAATTAAGTTATATACATCAAATACATCCAAAATAACTTAAATTCACTTTATTCATCGAAATTAAGTTATATTCATCAAATACATCCAAAATAACTTAAATTCACTTTATTCGTCGAAATTAAGTTATATTCATCAAATACATCGAAAATAACTTAGATTCACTTTATTCATCGAAATTAAGTTATATTCATCAAATACATCCAAAATAACTTAAATTCACTTTATTCGTCGAAATTAAGTTATATTCATCAAATACATCCAAAATAACTTAAATTCACTTTATTCATCGAAATTAAGTTATATTCATCAAATACATCCAAAATAACTTAAATTCACTTTATTCGTCGAAATTAAGTTATATTCATCAAATACATCGAAAATAACTTAGATTCACTTTATTCGTCGAAATTAAGTTATATTCATCAAATACATCCAAAATAACTTAAATTCACTTTATTCGTCGAAATTAAGTTATATTCATCAAATACATCGAAAATAACTTAGATTCACTTTATTCGTCGAAATTAAGTTATATTCATCAAATACATCGAAAATAACTTAGATTCACTTTATTCATCGAAATTAAGTTATATTCATCAAATACATCCAAAATAACTTAGATTCACTTTATTCATCGAAATTAAGTTATATTCATCAAATACATCCAAAATAACTTAAATTCACTTTATTCGTCGAAATTAAGTTATATTCATCAAATACATCCAAAATAACTTAAATTCACTTTATTCATCGAAATTAAGTTATATTCATCAAATACATCCAAAATAACTTAAATTCACTTTATTCGTCGAAATTAAGTTATATTCATCAAATACATCCAAAATAACTTAAATTCACTTTATTCGTCGAAATTAAGTTATATTCATCAAATACATCCAAAATAACTTAAATTCACTTTATTCGTCGAAATTAAGTTATATTCATCAAATACATCGAAAATAACTTAGATTCACTTTATTCATCGAAATTAAGTTATATTCATCAAATACATCCAAAATAACTTAAATTCACTTTATTCGTCGAAATTAAGTTATATTCATCAAATACATCCAAAATAACTTAAATACACTTTATTCGTCGAAATTAAGTTATATTCATCAAATACATCCAAAATAACTTAAATTCACTTTATTCGTCGAAATTAAGTTATATTCATCAAATACATCCAAAATAACTTAAATTCACTTTATTCGTCGAAATTAAGTTATATTCATCAAATACATCCAAAATAACTTAAATTCACTTTATTCGTCGAAATTAAGTTATATTCATCAAATACATGGAAAATAACTTAGATTCACTTTATTCGTCGAAATAAAGTTATATTCATCAAATACATCCAAAATAACTTAAATTCACTTTATTCGTCGAAATTAAGTTATATTCATCAAATACATCCAAAATAACTTAAATTCACTTTATTCGTCGAAATTAAGTTATATTCATCAAATACATCGAAAATAACTTAGATTCACTTTATTCGTCGAAATTAAGTTATATTCAAAAATACATCGAAAATAACTTAGATTCACTTTATTCATCGAAATTAAGTTATATTCATCAAATACATCCAAAATAACTTAAATTCACTTTATTCATCGAAATTAAGTTATATTCATCAAATACATCGAAAATAACTTAAATTCACTTTATTCGTCGAAATTAAGTTATATTCATCAAATACATCCAAAATAACTTAAATTCACTTTATTCGTCGAAATTAAGTTATATTCATCAAATACATCGAAAATAACTTAGATTCACTTTATTCATCGAAATTAAGTTATATTCATCAAATACATCCAAAATAACTTAGATTCACTTTATTCATCGAAATTAAGTTATATTCATCAAATACATCCAAAATAACTTAAATTCACTTTATTCGTCGAAATTAAGTTATATTCATCATATACATCCAAAATAACTTAAATTCACTTTATTCGTCGAAATTAAGTTATATTCATCAAATACATCCAAAATAACTTAAATTCACTTTATTCGTCGAAATTAAGTTATATTCATCAAATACATCCAAAATAACTTAAATTCACTTTATTCGTCGAAATTAAGTTATATTCATCAAATACATCGAAAATAACTTAGATTCACTTTATTCGTCGAAATTAAGTTATATTCATCAAATACATCCAAAATAACTTAAATTCACTTTATTCGTCGAAATTAAGTTATATTCATCAAATACATCGAAAATAACTTAGATTCACTTTATTCGTCGAAATTAAGTTATATTCATCAAATACATCCAAAATAACTTAGATTCACTTTATTCGTCGAAATTAAGTTATATTCATCAAATACATCGAAAATAACTTAAATTCACTTTATTCGTCGAAATTAAGTTATATTCATCAAATACATCGAAAATAACTTAAATTCACTTTATTCGTCGAAATTAAATTATATTCATCAAATACATCCAAAATAACTTAGATTCACTTTATTCATCGAAATTAAGTTATATTCATCAAATACATCCAAAATAACTTAGATTCACTTTATTCGTCGAAATTAAGATATATTCATCAAATACATCGAAAATAACTTAAATTCACTTTATTCGTCGAAATTAAGTTATATTCATCAAATACATCCAAAATAACTTAAATTCACTTTATTCGTCGAAATTAAGTTATATTCATCAAATACATCCAAAATAACTTAAATTCACTTTATTCGTCGAAATTAAGTTATATTCATCAAATACATCGAAAATAACTTAGATTCACTTTATTCGTCGAAATAAAGTTATATTCATCAAATACATCCAAAATAACTTAAATTCACTTTATTCGTCGAAATTAAGTTATATTCATCAAATACATCCAAAATAACTTAAATTCACTTTATTCATCGAAATTAAGTTATATTCATCAAATACATCCAAAATAACTTAAATTCACTTTATTCGTCGAAATTAAGTTATATTCATCAAATACATCGAAAATAACTTAGATTCACTTTATTCATCGAAATTAAGTTATATTCATCAAATACATCCAAAATAACTTAGATTCACTTTATTCATCGAAATGAAGTTATATTCATCAAATACATCCAAAATAACTTAGATTCACTTTATTCATCGAAATTAAGTTATATTCATCAAATACATCCAAAATAACTTAAATTCGCTTTATTCGTCGAAATTAAGTTATATTCATCAAATACATCGAAAATAACTTAGATTCACTTTATTCATCGAAATGAAGTTATATTCATCAAATACATCCAAAATAACTTAGATTCACTTTATTCATCGAAATTAAGTTATATTCATCAAATACATCCAAAATAACTTAAATTCACTTTATTCGTCGAAATTAAGTTATATTCATCAAATACATCGAAAATAACTTAGATTCACTTTATTCATCGAAATTAAGTTATATTCATCAAATACATCCAAAATAACTTAGATTCACTTTATTCATCGAAATGAAGTTATATTCATCAAATACATCCAAAATAACTTAGATTCACTTTATTCATCGAAATTAAGTTATATTCATCAAATACATCCAAAATAACTTAAATTCGCTTTATTCGTCGAAATTAAGTTATATTCATCAAATACATCGAAAATAACTTAGATTCACTTTATTCATCGAAATGAAGTTATATTCATCAAATACATCCAAAATAACTTAGATTCACTTTATTCATCGAAATTAAGTTATATTCATCAAATACATCCAAAATAACTTAAATTCGCTTTATTCGTCGAAATTAAGTTATATTCATCAAATACATCCAAAATAACTTAAATTCACTTTATTCGTCGAAATTAAGTTATATTCATCAAAACATCCAAAATAACTTAGATTCACTTTATTCGTCGAAATTAAGTTATATTCATCAAATACATCGAAAATAACTTAGATTTACTTTATTCGTCGAAATTAAGTTATATTCATCAAATACATCCAAAATAACTTAAATTCACTTTATTCGTCGAAATTAAGTTATATTCATCAAATAAATCCAAAATAACTTAAATTCACTTTATTCGTCGAAATTAAGTTATATTCATCAAATACATCCAAAATAACTTAAATTCACTTTATTCATCGAAATTAAGTTATATTCATCAAATACATCCAAAATAACTTAAATTCACTTTATTCGTCGAAATTAAGTTATATTCATCAAATACATCGAAAATAACTTAGATTCACTTTATTCATCGAAATTAAGTTATATTCATCAAATACATCCAAAATAACTTAAATTCACTTTATTCGTCGAAATTAAGTTATATTCATCAAATACATCCAAAATAACTTAAATTCACTTTATTCATCGAAATTAAGTTATATTCATCAAATACATCGAAAATAACTTAAATTCACTTTATTCGTCGAAATTAAGTTATATTCATCAAATACATCGAAAATAACTTAGATTCACTTTATTCGTCGAAATTAAGTTATATTCATCAAATACATCCAAAATAACTTAAATTCACTTTATTCGTCGAAATTAAGTTATATTCATCAAATACATCGAAAATAACTTAGATTCACTTTATTCGTCGAAATTAAGTTATATTCATCAAATACATCGAAAATAACTTAGATTCACTTTATTCATCGAAATTAAGTTATATTCATCAAATACATCCAAAATAACTTAGATTCACTTTATTCATCGAAATTAAGTTATATTCATCAAATACATCCAAAATAACTTAAATTCACTTTATTCGTCGAAATTAAGTTATATTCATCAAATACATCCAAAATAACTTAAATTCACTTTATTCATCGAAATTAAGTTATATTCATCAAATACATCCAAAATAACTTAAATTCACTTTATTCGTCGAAATTAAGTTATATTCATCAAATACATCCAAAATAACTTAAATTCACTTTATTCGTCGAAATTAAGTTATATTCATCAAATACATCCAAAATAACTTAAATTCACTTTATTCGTCGAAATTAAGTTATATTCATCAAATACATCGAAAATAACTTAGATTCACTTTATTCATCGAAATTAAGTTATATTCATCAAATACATCCAAAATAACTTAAATTCACTTTATTCGTCGAAATTAAGTTATATTCATCAAATACATCCAAAATAACTTAAATTCACTTTATTCGTCGAAATTAAGTTATATTCATCAAATACATCCAAAATAACTTAAATTCACTTTATTCGTCGAAATTAAGTTATATTCATCAAATACATCCAAAATAACTTAAATTCACTTTATTCGTCGAAATTAAGTTATATTCATCAAATACATCCAAAATAACTTAAATTCACTTTATTCGTCGAAATTAAGTTATATTCATCAAATACATGGAAAATAACTTAGATTCACTTTATTCGTCGAAATAAAGTTATATTCATCAAATACATCCAAAATAACTTAAATTCACTTTATTCGTCGAAATTAAGTTATATTCATCAAATACATCCAAAATAACTTAAATTCACTTTATTCGTCGAAATTAAGTTATATTCATCAAATACATCGAAAATAACTTAGATTCACTTTATTCGTCGAAATTAAGTTATATTCAAAAATACATCGAAAATAACTTAGATTCACTTTATTCATCGAAATTAAGTTATATTCATCAAATACATCCAAAATAACTTAAATTCACTTTATTCATCGAAATTAAGTTATATTCATCAAATACATCGAAAATAACTTAAATTCACTTTATTCGTCGAAATTAAGTTATATTCATCAAATACATCCAAAATAACTTAAATTCACTTTATTCGTCGAAATTAAGTTATATTCATCAAATACATCGAAAATAACTTAGATTCACTTTATTCATCGAAATTAAGTTATATTCATCAAATACATCCAAAATAACTTAAATTCACTTTATTCGTCGAAATTAAGTTATATTCATCATATACATCCAAAATAACTTAAATTCACTTTATTCGTCGAAATTAAGTTATATTCATCAAATACATCCAAAATAACTTAAATTCACTTTATTCGTCGAAATTAAGTTATATTCATCAAATACATCGAAAATAACTTAGATTCACTTTATTCGTCGAAATTGAGTTATATTCATCAAATACATCGAAAATAACTTAGATTCACTTTATTCATCGAAATTAAGTTATATTCATCAAATACATCCAAAATAACTTAAATTCACTTTATTCGTCGAAATTAAGTTATATTCATCAAATACATCGAAAATAACTTAGATTCACTTTATTCGTCGAAATTAAGTTATATTCATCAAATACATCCAAAATAACTTAGATTCACTTTATTCGTCGAAATTAAGTTATATTCATCAAATACATCGAAAATAACTTAAATTCACTTTATTCGTCGAAATTAAGTTATATTCATCAAATACATCGAAAATAACTTAAATTCACTTTATTCGTCGAAATTAAGTTATATTCATCAAATACATCCAAAATAACTTAGATTCACTTTATTCATCGAAATTAAGTTATATTCATCAAATACATCCAAAATAACTTAAATTCACTTTATTCGTCGAAATTAAGATATATTCATCAAATACATCGAAAATAACTTAAATTCACTTTATTCGTCGAAATTAAGTTATATTCATCAAATACATCCAAAATAACTTAAATTCACTTTATTCGTCGAAATTAAGTTATATTCATCAAATACATCCAAAATAACTTAAATTCACTTTATTCGTCGAAATTAAGTTATATTCATCAAATACATCGAAAATAACTTAGATTCACTTTATTCGTCGAAATAAAGTTATATTCATCAAATACATCCAAAATAACTTAAATTCACTTTATTCGTCGAAATTAAGTTATATTCATCAAATACATCCAAAATAACTTAAATTCACTTTATTCATCGAAATTAAGTTATATTCATCAAATACATCCAAAATAACTTAAATTCACTTTATTCGTCGAAATTAAGTTATATTCATCAAATACATCGAAAATAACTTAGATTCACTTTATTCATCGAAATTAAGTTATATTCATCAAATACATCCAAAATAACTTAGATTCACTTTATTCATCGAAATTAAGTTATATTCATCAAATACATCCAAAATAACTTAAATTCACTTTATTCGTCGAAATTAAGTTATATTCATCAAATACATCCAAAATAACTTAAATTCACTTTATTCATCGAAATTAAGTTATATTCATCAAATACATCCAAAATAACTTAAATTCACTTTATTCGTCGAAATTAAGTTATATTCATCAAATACATCCAAAATAACTTAAATTCACTTTATTCATCGAAATTAAGTTATATTCATCAAATACATCCAAAATAACTTAAATTCACTTTATTCGTCGAAATTAAGTTATATTCATCAAATACATCCAAAATAACTTAAATTCACTTTATTCGTCGAAATTAAGTTATATTCATCAAATACATCCAAAATAACTTAAATTCACTTTATTCGTCGAAATTAAGTTATATTCATCAAATACATCGAAAATAACTTAGATTCACTTTATTCATCGAAATTAAGTTATATTCATCAAATACATCCAAAATAACTTAAATTCACTTTATTCGTCGAAATTAAGTTATATTCATCAAATACATCCAAAATAACTTAAATTCACTTTATTCGTCGAAATTAAGTTATATTCATCAAATACATCCAAAATAACTTAGATTCACTTTATTCATCGAAATTAAGTTATATTCATCAAATACATCCAAAATAACTTAAATTCACTTTATTCGTCGAAATTAAGTTATATTCATCAAATACATCGAAAATAACTTAGATTCACTTTATTCGTCGAAATTAAGTTATATTCATCAAATACATCCAAAATAACTTAAATTCACTTTATTCGTCGAAATTAAGTTATATTCATCAAATACATCCAAAATAACTTAAATTCACTTTATTCATCAAAATTAAGTTATATTCATCAAATACATCGAAAATAACTTAGATTCACTTTATTCATCGAAATGAAGTTATATTCATCAAATACATCCAAAATAACTTAGATTCACTTTATTCATCGAAATTAAGTTATATTCATCAAATACATCCAAAATAACTTAAATTCGCTTTATTCGTCGAAATTAAGTTATATTCATCAAATACATCCAAAATAACTTAAATTCACTTTATTCGTCGAAATTAAGTTATATTCATCAAATACATCCAAAATAACTTAGATTCACTTTATTCGTCGAAATTAAGTTATATTCATCAAATACATCGAAAATAACTTAGATTCACTTTATCCGTCGAAATTAAGTTATATTCATCAAATACATCCAAAATAACTTAAATTCACTTTATTCGTCGAAATTAAGTTATATTCATCAAATAAATCCAAAATAACTTAAATTCACTTTATTCGTCGAAATTAAGTTATATTCATCAAATACATCCAAAATAACTTAAATTCACTTTATTCATCGAAATTAAGTTATATTCATCAAATACATCCAAAATAACTTAAATTCACTTTATTCGTCGAAATTAAGTTATATTCATCAAATACATCGAAAATAACTTAGATTCACTTTATTCATCGAAATTAAGTTATATTCATCAAATACATCCAAAATAACTTAAATTCACTTTATTCGTCGAAATTAAGTTATATTCATCAAATACATCCAAAATAACTTAAATTCACTTTATTCATCGAAATTAAGTTATATTCATCAAATACATCCAAAATAACTTAAATTCACTTTATTCGTCGAAATTAAGTTATATTCATCAAATACATCGAAAATAACTTAGATTCACTTTATTCATCGAAATTAAGTTATATTCATCAAATACATCCAAAATAACTTAGATTCACTTTATTCATCGAAATTAAGTTATATTCATCAAATACATCCAAAATAACTTAAATTCACTTTATTCGTCGAAATTAAGTTATATTCATCAAATACATCCAAAATAACTTAAATTCACTTTATTCATCGAAATTAAGTTATATTCATCAAATACATCCAAAATAACTTAAATTCACTTTATTCGTCGCAATTAAGTTATATTCATCAAATACATCCAAAATAACTTAAATTCACTTTATTCGTCGAAATTAAGTTATATTCATCAAATACATCCAAAATAACTTAAATTCACTTTATTCGTCGAAATTAAGTTATATTCATCAAATACATCGAAAATAACTTAGATTCACTTTATTCATCGAAATTAAGTTATATTCATCAAATACATCCAAAATAACTTAAATTCACTTTATTCGTCGAAATTAAGTTATATTCATCAAATACATCCAAAATAACTTAAATTCACTTTATTCGTCGAAATTAAGTTATATTCATCAAATACATCGAAAATAACTTAAATTCACTTTATTCGTCGAAATTAAGTTATATTCATCAAATACATCCAAAATAACTTAAATTCACTTTATTCGTCGAAATTAAGTTATATTCATCAAATACATCCAAAATAACTTAAATTCACTTTATTCGTCGAAATTAAGTTATATTCATCAAATACATCGAAAATAACTTAGATTCACTTTATTCGTCGAAATAAAGTTATATTCATCAAATACATCCAAAATAACTTAAATTCACTTTATTCGTCGAAATTAAGTTATATTCATAAAATACATCCAAAATAACTTAAATTCACTTTATTCGTCGAAATTAAGTTATATTCATCAAATACATCGAAAATAACTTAGATTCACTTTATTCGTCGAAATTAAGTTATATTCAAAAATACATCGAAAATAACTTAGATTCACTTTATTCATCGAAATTAAGTTATATTCATCAAATACATCCAAAATAACTTAAATTCACTTTATTCATCGAAATTAAGTTATATTCATCAAATACATCGAAAATAACTTAAATTCACTTTATTCGTCGAAATTAAGTTATATTCATCAAATACATCCAAAATAACTTAAATTCACTTTATTCGTCGAAATTAAGTTATATTCATCAAATACATCGAAAATAACTTAAATTCACTTTATTCGTCGAAATTAAGTTATATTCATCATATACATCCAAAATAACTTAAATTCACTTTATTCGTCGAAATTAAGTTATATTCATCAAATACATCCAAAATAACTTAAATTCACTTTATTCGTCGAAATTAAGTTATATTCATCAAATACATCGAAAATAACTTAGATTCACTTTATTCGTCGAAATTGAGTTATATTCATCAAATACATCGAAAATAACTTAGATTCACTTTATTCATCGAAATTAAGTTATATTCATCAAATACATCCAAAATAACTTAAATTCACTTTATTCGTCGAAATTAAGTTATATTCATCAAATACATCGAAAATAACTTAGATTCACTTTATTCGTCGAAATTAAGTTATATTCATCAAATACATCCAAAATAACTTAGATTCACTTTATTCATCGAAATTAAGTTATATTCATCAAATACATCCAAAATAACTTAAATTCACTTTATTCGTCGAAATTAAGTTATATTCATCAAATACATCGAAAATAACTTAAATTCACTTTATTCGTCGAAATTAAGTTATATTCATCAAATACATCCAAAATAACTTAAATTCACTTTATTCGTCGAAATTAAGTTATATTCATCAAATACATCGAAAATAACTTAGATTCACTTTATTCGTCGAAATAAAGTTATATTCATCAAATACATCCAAAATAACTTAAATTCACTTTATTCGTCGAAATTAAGTTATATTCATCAAATACATCCAAAATAACTTAAATTCACTTTATTCGTCGAAATTAAGTTATATTCATCAAATACATCCAAAATAACTTAAATTCACTTTATTCGTCGAAATTAAGTTATATTCATCAAATACATCCAAAATAACTTAGATTCACTTTATTCATCGAAATTAAGTTATATTCATCAAATACATCCAAAATAACTTAAATTCACTTTATTCGTCGAAATTAAGTTATATTCATCAAATACATCGAAAATAACTTAGATTCACTTTATTCATCGAAATTAAGTTATATTCATCAAATACATCCAAAATAACTTAGATTCACTTTATTCATCGAAATTAAGTTATATTCATCAAATACATCCAAAATAACTTAAATTCACTTTATTCGTCGAAATTAAGTTATATTCATCAAATACATCGAAAATAACTTAGATTCACCTTATTCGTCGAAATTAAGTTATATTCATCAAATACATCCAAAATAACTTAAATTCACTTTATTCGTCGAAATTAAGTTATATTCATCAAATACATCCAAAATAACTTAAATTCACTTTATTCGTCGAAATTAAGTTATATTCATCAAATACATCCAAAATAACTTAAATTCACTTTATTCGTCGAAATTAAGTTATATTAATCAAATACATCCAAAATAACTTAAATTCACTTTATTCGTCGAAATTAAGTTATATTCATGAAATACATCGAAAATAACTTAGATTCACTTTATTCGTCGAAATTAAGTTATATTCATCAAATACATCCAAAATAATTTAAATTCACTTTATTCGTCGAAATTAAGTTATATTCATCAAATACATCGAAAATAACTTAGATTCACTTTATTCATCGAAATTAAGTTATATTCATCAAATACATCGAAAATAACTTAAATTCACTTTATTCATCGAAATTAAGTTATATTCATCAAATACATCCAAAATAACTTAAATTCGATCCAGTTAAGTTATATTCATCAAATACATCGAAAATAACTTAGATTCACTTTATTCATCGAAATTAAGTTATATTCATCAAATACATCCAAAATAACTTAAATTCACTTTAATTCGTCGAAATTAAGTTATATTCATCAAATACATCCAAAATAACTTAAATTCACTTTATTCGTCGAAATTAAGTTATATTCATCAAATACATCCAAAATAACTTAAATTCACTTTATTCATCGAAATTAAGTTATATTCATCAAATACATCCAAAATAACTTAAATTCACTTTATTCATCGAAATTAAGTTATATTCATCAAATACATCGAAAATAACTTAGATTCACTTTATTCGTCGAAATTAAGTTATATTCATCAAATACATCCAAAATAACTTAAATTCACTTTATTCGTCGAAATTAAGTTATATTCATCAAATACATCCAAAATAACTTAATTCACTTTATTCGTCGAAATTAAGTTATATTCATCAAATACATCCAAAATAACTTAAATTCACTTTATTCGTCGAAATTAAGTTATATTCATCAAATACATCGAAAATAACTTAGATTCACTTTATTCATCGAAATTAAGTTATATTCATCAAATACATCCAAAATAACTTAAATTCACTTTATTCGTCGAAATTAAGTTATATTCATCAAATACATCGAAAATAACTTAGATTCACTTTATTCATCGAAATTAAGTTATATTCATCAAATACATCCAAAATAACTTAGATTCACTTTATTCATCGAAATTAAGTTATATTCATCAAATACATCCAAAATAACTTAAATTCACTTTATTCGTCGAAATTAAGTTATATTCATCAAATACATCGAAAATAACTTAGATTCACTTTATTCGTCGAAATTAAGTTATATTCATCAAATACATCGAAAATAACTTAGATTCACTTTATTCGTCGAAATTAAGTTATATTCATCAAATACATCCAAAATAACTTAAATTCACTTTATTCATCGAAATTAAGTTATATTAATCAAATACATCCAAAATAACTTAAATTCACTTTATTCGTCGAAATTAAGTTATATTCATCAAATACATCCAAAATAACTTAAATTCGCTTTATTCGTCGAAATTAAGTTATATTCATCAAATACATCCAAAATAACTTAAATTCACTTTATTCGTCGAAATTAAGTTATATTCATCAAATACATCGAAAATAACTTAGATTCACTTTATTCATCGAAATTAAGTTATATTCATCAAATACATCCAAAATAACTTAAATTCACTTTATTCGTCGAAATTAAGTTATATTCATCAAATACATCCAAAATAACTTAAATTCACTTTATTCGTCGAAATTAAGTTATATTCATCAAATACATCCAAAATAACTTAGATTCACTTTATTCATCGAAATTAAGTTATATTCATCAAATACATCCAAAATAACTTAAATTCACTTTATTCGTCGAAATTAAGTTATATTCATCAAATACATCGAAAATAACTTAGATTCACTTTATTCGTCGAAATTAAGTTATATTCATCAAATACATCCAAAATAACTTAAATTCACTTTATTCGTCGAAATTAAGTTATATTCATCAAATACATCCAAAATAACTTAAATTCACTTTATTCATCAAAATTAAGTTATATTCATCAAATACATCGAAAATAACTTTAGATTCACTTTATTCATCGAAATGAAGTTATATTCATCAAATACATCCAAAATAACTTAGATTCACTTTATTCATCGAAATTAAGTTATATTCATCAAATACATCCAAAATAACTTAAATTCGCTTTATTCGTCGAAATTAAGTTATATTCATCAAATACATCCAAAATAACTTAAATTCACTTTATTCGTCGAAATTAAGTTATATTCATCAAATACATCCAAAATAACTTAGATTCACTTTATTCGTCGAAATTAAGTTATATTCATCAAATACATCGAAAATAACTTAGATTCACTTTATCCGTCGAAATTAAGTTATATTCATCAAATACATCCAAAATAACTTAAATTCACTTTATTCGTCGAAATTAAGTTATATTCATCAAATAAATCCAAAATAACTTAAATTCACTTTATTCGTCGAAATTAAGTTATATTCATCAAATACATCCAAAATAACTTAAATTCACTTTATTCATCGAAATTAAGTTATATTCATCAAATACATCCAAAAATAACTTAAATTCACTTTATTCGTCGAAATTAAGTTATATTCATCAAATACATCGAAAATAACTTAGATTCACTTTATTCATCGAAATTAAGTTATATTCATCAAATACATCCAAAATAACTTAAATTCACTTTATTCGTCGAAATTAAGTTATATTCATCAAATACATCCAAAATAACTTAAATTCACTTTATTCATCGAAATTAAGTTATATTCATCAAATACATCCAAAATAACTTAAATTCACTTTATTCGTCGAAATTAAGTTATATTCATCAAATACATCGAAAATAACTTAGATTCACTTTATTCGTCGAAATTAAGTTATATTCATCAAATACATCCAAAATAACTTAAATTCACTTTATTCGTCGAAATTAAGTTATATTCATCAAATACATCGAAAATAACTTAGATTCACTTTATTCGTCGAAATTAAGTTATATTCATCAAATACATCGAAAATAACTTAGATTCACTTTATTCATCGAAATTAAGTTATATTCATCAAATACATCCAAAATAACTTAGATTCACTTTATTCATCGAAATTAAGTTATATTCATCAAATACATCCAAAATAACTTAAATTCACTTTATTCGTCGAAATTAAGTTGTATTCATCAAATACATCCAAAATAACTTAAATTCACTTTATTCATCGAAATTAAGTTATATTCATCAAATACATCCAAAATAACTTAAATTCACTTTATTCGTCGCAATTAAGTTATATTCATCAAATACATCCAAAATAACTTAAATTCACTTTATTCGTCGAAATTAAGTTATATTCATCAAATACATCCAAAATAACTTAAATTCACTTTATTCGTCGAAATTAAGTTATATTCATCAAATACATCCAAAATAACTTAAATTCACTTTATTCGTCGAAATTAAGTTATATTCATCAAATACATCGAAAATAACTTAAATTCACTTTATTCGTCGAAATTAAGTTATATTCATCAAATACATCCAAAATAACTTAAATTCACTTTATTCGTCGAAATTAAGTTATATTCATCAAATACATCCAAAATAACTTAAATTCACTTTATTCGTCGAAATTAAGTTATATTCATCTGTCAAAGGACCTTAAATTGTTAGAAGCAAATAAGATCATCAATGAAATATAATAATGATTTATTATATAATTGTAATAATGATTTATTAAATAATTATCCTGTCGTCTCTCAAATACGTCTGTCCGCTACGGCTCTTCATAGTCGACTCCTCACTAGTATTCACGTTCCCATCGGTTGACAGTTACGGCTGGTCCCCGTCGACTGCGATCACGTTCCCCTTGTGCCGGTTGACAGTTCGGCCCTTCCTGACATCGGACCGCCCCGGTCCGTTCATGGATTTCAACTTTGGTGTTTCCACCTTCTTCTAGTTCTTCCACACAGACATCTAGTTCTGGAGCCAATAAGCACCATGGCTTTATCTTCTCGGCAGTAAAGATTGAAGAGAACTTCCTTCGGGTTCTTGGGGATGACTCAATGTCCTCTATGACGTATCGGTCCTTGCAAAGTACCTTGCTAACGACATACGGTCCCCGATAACGCGGCTCTAATTTTCTACTCTCACCGGTTGCTGGAGCAATGTTTTCGATCACTACCAGATCTCCTTCAGTATAAGTCCGCGGCTTCTTATGTTGCGCATCAAATCTTTCTTTCCATTTGTGTTGTTGTTCTTTTATTCGTTCCACTACTCTGTTTCGTCTTTCTTTCATGTTTACTTCCGTTGTTTCCTCTTCAATTTCGGTCTGCAGGTACTGTAATAAACGGTTCTCGGTGATATCCCGCAGAGGGAAGTCAAACACGATGTCGTTTGGGCTGAATCCAGTAGTAGCGTTCTTTTGCGTGTTCAGCGTCCACTGGAGATTACGTAGGTGTTGATCCCAAGTGTTGGACTTCTCCACGGTAGTCCTCAAAAAATCCAGGATCGTGTGGTTTGCACGTTCCACCTGGCCGTTCGCCCTAGGAGTTCGTACAGCTACCTTTATGTGTTTGATCATGTTATCTTCGCAATACTGCTGGAATACTCTCGATGTGTAAGCGGTACCTCGGTCGGTAATTAGTTGAACAGGCAATCCGAAATAAGTAGATAAATCGTTGAGTACAGCGATTACCGGTTGCGTTTTTGTATTCTTCACCGGTTTTACAACGATATATTTACTGAATTTGTCCATAATTGCAAGTAAGTAAATGTTTCCACTTTTACTTCGAGGAAAAGGACCCAAGTGGTCTATGTGAAGTACTCGAAATGGTATGGGTATGATGTCTTCGTAAAACATCTGAGCTTCGGATTTTCCTTTAGCAATTTTATTGTAGCAGCAATTCACGCATGCTGATATGTATTGTTTGACGTACTTCCTCATGGCTGGAAACCAAAAGTCCCTGCTAATGCGTTGCATAGTTTTGTCGAGTGCGGAATGCCCTGCGTCGTCGTGGCAGGATTTCACTATTCTCCATCGCACGGCGGTCGGTACAACAAATCTTTTATTATTTTCGAAAATTCGGTACAAACGGTTATTCTTAAGACCATACTCTTTCTTAAACTGCTTTAACTGTTCATCATCGGTTTTTCCCATCAAAGCGTTAATTATTCGCATCAGTTTTTGGTCTCCATACTGCATGGTTTGTAACCAATCCTCGTTAGATATCTCTATACGATTGATGGATTCCATAACGACTTCCGGTGTTTTCGCTGGTTCCGTAGGTGCCCTACTTAAAGCATCTGCATGTGCCAATCGTTCTGCTGGTCGATGAATTATATCAAAATCGTATTCTTGTAATTTCAAGTACCATCTGGAAATTCTTGGTATTAGGGGTTTACTTCGTTTCGCAAGCGCGATAGCTGCACAATCAGTTATTATCTGGAAATGTTTTCCAAGCAAATAGATTCGAAAACGTTCTATCGTCTCGACAACAGCTAGCACTTCAAGTTCGTAGCTGTGGTACTGTTGTTCGGCTTCAGTACACCGTCGGCTAAAATAGGCTACAGGCTTCCAATCGCTACTATTTTCCTCCTGCATCAGGACTCCTGCTAGGCCAATCGAGCTGGCGTCTGTATGAACTTGATGTTTCAGCTTGTGATTGTATAGCGTTAGTACCGGCTGATTACACAAGATTTGTTTCAGTTGTTCGAATGAAGTTTGCTGTTCGTTGTTCCAATTAAAGGTTGTAACATTTTTACCCTTTAATAAACTCGTAAGAGGTGATGCTATAATCGAATATTCTTTAACAAATTTTCTGAAGAACCCCGTCAGTCCTAGAAAACGTCTGACTTCCATGATATTCTTCGGTTTAGGAAAGTCTCGTACGGCTTCAATTTTTCGCTCTCCTGGTTGTATACCTTCTCCGGTAATTCGGTGTCCCAAAAATGTAATCCGTTTCTTCAGAAAATCACACTTGTCCAATCTTAACGTTAGGTTGGCATCCCTTAAAATTTGTAGAAATCGTTTTAGTTTCATTAGACCTTCTTCTATTGTTACGCTTGGAATAATAACATCATCAAGATATACCAAGACTTCTCCGGGTTTCATTAAACTAGCTAATTCGTTCATCATTCGCTGAAATACCATTGGAGCATTGACTAGTCCAAATGGCATACATTCGAACTCATAATGTCCGTCTGTCGTAACGAACGCGGTATACTTCTTTGATTCTTCTTTCATCGGGATCTGATAATAACCGCTCATCAGATCGAGTGTCGTAAAGTATTTATTTCCAGAAAGTAGTGATAATTGTTCCTCCACCGTTGGCATAAGTGCTGGTTCCTTAATTGTTATAGCGTTTAGTTCCCGGTAGTCAATGCAAAGGCGGTCCTCCCCATTTGTTTTTTTGACTAGTACGATCGGTGATGAATACGCTGAAAAACTTTTCCTGATGATTCCTCGTTTCAATAGATCCTCAATCATTTCACGAACTTTATCCCGTTTTGCAAAAGGGATTCTATAAGGACGTCTATTGATAGGTACGTCAGTTGTTAATTTAATATCCATTTCTGCGTTCCGGCATTTACCCAGTTTATCCGTTACACACTCAGGAAAATCTTGTAATACTTCCTTTACCATCTTTTCCTCTTCCTCTGAATGATCCGTTTCCATTTGCGCGTTGGCTGGCATATTTGTTTCTATTTTACATTTTCCAGATTCTATTATAATTCGCGTTTGGTTCTTACAAATTACATCCGTGCCTAATAGAACTGGTTCCGGTATCAAATTATCTCGAACGACAAACAAATCAATATCTAAAATGGCGTTGTCTATTTCAATTTTAGAGACAACTCTTAACGTTGGTTTGAAAGTAGAGCCCCCAAAGCCCTTTAAATAATTTCTCGAACCTCTTTCTAATTTCTCCGTTTTTAGAAGAAGTGCGGTTGTTTCACGAATAAGAGAACATTCGCTTCCGCTGTCAATTAATGCTGTCGTTACCAGTCCATTGACGATGATATCCTTTGTAACGCTTTTATCGTTTTTGTTAACGGAAATTTGTCTGATAATTTTTGTTGAATCACGTCCGTTATCCGGACAATCCTCCTTCATGTGACCGGATTTCTGACATTTCGCACATCGTGGTCTGCGCTGTGGTTTAGGGCATTTTGCTGATACATGTCCCCTTTCGTAACAGTTATAACAAGTCGGTCCGTATACCGGTTTGAACTCGGTAGGCATATTTCTATTCTTATTGAATTCAGTATTTGACGGAATGAATTTACGCGGTGGTGCTGAAGTAAATCGATCTTCATGGTTGATTCGATTATTTTCTAAATAACGACGTATTGTTGCCAGCATTTCATTGGGGTTTGCAAAATTGTGGCTTGCAATTGCATTCTGCAAACCAAAATGATTCAAACCCATGCGAATATATTTTATTATACTCACATTATCAAGGGAGGCTCTGTTGCCCTTAGCGCACATTTTATAAAAATATTCCTCAAACGATTCGTTCATTTTTCTCTTCGTAGTTATCATCTCTATGTGTACATCGGCTTGATTGACGGTTGTAGGGAAATTGGTTAAAAACGCGCCAACAAAATCATTCCAACTCGAAAAGACAAAGGGTAAACTATCGATCCAACCCTTTGCTGGCCCATGGAGTTTAGTTTGAACTGCAAACAATAACGTTTTTTCATCCCATATATATGCTTCCTTCAGTTGATTAATTCTACTAATAAATTGTATTGACGTTAGTGAAGTCTCATTAACTGGATTGTACTCGGGCAAAATTTCTATAACATCGCGAATCCTTTGGAACGAGGACGGTGTTGGGTAATTGGTAACAGTAGGAGTGTCGCTTTCCCTATTGGCTTCGTTAGATATATTCGGGCTCATTTCGTTTACCGAGGGTTTGTTGACTAGAGTTTCCACCAATTTACAAAGGATGTCCACTCTGTCTTTCAAATTTTCGAATTCTCTGTTTTCTTCGCCTTCTTGCACCTCATTTTCCTCGCTTATTTCTACCCGATCGCTGCCCACCAATTCCGATAGACGTTGTACTAATTCGTCCCTTGTTCCTGTGGTAGATTCGTTCATTTCTTTAAGTTTTCCTTGAATTTGGCCCTTTCTTAGCTTATTAATTTTGACAACAGGCATTTTGGAGTAATATTTTATACTATTATTACAAAGTTACCTGATACCTAATAGAACAATTCTAGGAATATGTAATAAGAAAAGATGTTTTCAATCAAAATTATAGTTCTCGTCCTTTTCCAAAATTATTTTAATTGTTTTCTTCAAAAAAAAATATCGTGTTCCTTTTTCAAAATTATTTTGCTGTTTTTCAAAAATATTTTCGTTGTTTTTTTTCAATCAATCTAGCAATTGAATCTCTGCTAACTCGATTCCTAAGCAACAGATTCCAGTATATACGAGCGCCCAACGCTTGAGCTCCGATCCCACTTCTGAACTGTCAAAGGACCTTAAATTGTTAGAAGCAAATAAGATCATCAATGAAATATAATAATGATTTATTATATAATTGTAATAATGATTTATTAAATAATTATCCTGTCGTCTCTCAAATACGTCTGTCCGCTACGGCTCTTCATAGTCGACTCCTCACTAGTATTCACGTTCCCATCGGTTGACAGTTACGGCTGGTCCCCGTCGACTGCGATCACGTTCCCCTTGTGCCGGTTGACACATCAAATACATCGAAAATAACTTAGATTCACTTTATTCGTCGAAATAAAGTTATATTCATCAAATACATCCAAAATAACTTAAATTCACTTTATTCGTCGAAATTAAGTTATATTCATAAAATACATCCAAAATAACTTAAATTCACTTTATTCGTCGAAATTAAGTTATATTCATCAAATACATCGAAAATAACTTAGATTCACTTTATTCGTCGAAATTAAGTTATATTCAAAAATACATCGAAAATAACTTAGATTCACTTTATTCATCGAAATTAAGTTATATTCATCAAATACATCCAAAATAACTTAAATTCACTTTATTCATCGAAATTAAGTTATATTCATCAAATACATCGAAAATAACTTAAATTCACTTTATTCGTCGAAATTAAGTTATATTCATCAAATACATCCAAAATAACTTAAATTCACTTTATTCGTCGAAATTAAGTTATATTCATCAAATACATCGAAAATAACTTAAATTCACTTTATTCGTCGAAATTAAGTTATATTCATCATATACATCCAAAATAACTTAAATTCACTTTATTCGTCGAAATTAAGTTATATTCATCAAATACATCCAAAATAACTTAAATTCACTTTATTCGTCGAAATTAAGTTATATTCATCAAATACATCGAAAATAACTTAGATTCACTTTATTCGTCGAAATTGAGTTATATTCATCAAATACATCGAAAATAACTTAGATTCACTTTATTCATCGAAATTAAGTTATATTCATCAAATACATCCAAAATAACTTAAATTCACTTTATTCGTCGAAATTAAGTTATATTCATCAAATACATCGAAAATAACTTAGATTCACTTTATTCGTCGAAATTAAGTTATATTCATCAAATACATCCAAAATAACTTAGATTCACTTTATTCATCGAAATTAAGTTATATTCATCAAATACATCCAAAATAACTTAAATTCACTTTATTCGTCGAAATTAAGTTATATTCATCAAATACATCGAAAATAACTTAAATTCACTTTATTCGTCGAAATTAAGTTATATTCATCAAATACATCCAAAATAACTTAAATTCACTTTATTCGTCGAAATTAAGTTATATTCATCAAATACATCGAAAATAACTTAGATTCACTTTATTCGTCGAAATAAAGTTATATTCATCAAATACATCCAAAATAACTTAAATTCACTTTATTCGTCGAAATTAAGTTATATTCATCAAATACATCCAAAATAACTTAAATTCACTTTATTCATCGAAATTAAGTTATATTCATCAAATACATCCAAAATAACTTAAATTCACTTTATTCGTCGAAATTAAGTTATATTCATCAAATACATCGAAAATAACTTAGATTCACTTTATTCATCGAAATTAAGTTATATTCATCAAATACATCCAAAATAACTTAGATTCACTTTATTCATCGAAATTAAGTTATATTCATCAAATACATCCAAAATAACTTAAATTCACTTTATTCGTCGAAATTAAGTTATATTCATCAAATACATCCAAAATAACTTAAATTCACTTTATTCATCGAAATTAAGCTATATTCATCAAATACATCCAAAATAACTTAAATTCACTTTATTCGTCGAAATTAAGTTATATTCATCAAATACATCCAAAATAACTTAAATTCACTTTATTCATCGAAATTAAGTTATATTCATCAAATACATCCAAAATAACTTAAATTCACTTTATTCGTCGAAATTAAGTTATATTCATCAAATACATCCAAAATAACTTAAATTCACTTTATTCGTCGAAATTAAGTTATATTCATCAAATACATCCAAAATAACTTAAATTCACTTTATTCGTCGAAATTAAGTTATATTCATCAAATACATCGAAAATAACTTAGATTCACTTTATTCATCGAAATTAAGTTATATTCATCAAATACATCCAAAATAACTTAAATTCACTTTATTCGTCGAAATTAAGTTATATTCATCAAATACATCCAAAATAACTTAAATTCACTTTATTCGTCGAAATTAAGTTATATTCATCAAATACATCCAAAATAACTTAGATTCACTTTATTCATCGAAATTAAGTTATATTCATCAAATACATCCAAAATAACTTAAATTCACTTTATTCGTCGAAATTAAGTTATATTCATCAAATACATCGAAAATAACTTAGATTCACTTTATTCATCGAAATTAAGTTATATTCATCAAATACATCCAAAATAACTTAGATTCACTTTATTCATCGAAATTAAGTTATATTCATCAAATACATCCAAAATAACTTAAATTCACTTTATTCGTCGAAATTAAGTTATATTCATCAAATACATCGAAAATAACTTAGATTCACCTTATTCGTCGAAATTAAGTTATATTCATCAAATACATCCAAAAAAACTTAAATTCACTTTATTCGTCGAAATTAAGTTATATTCATCAAATACATCCAAAATAACTTAAATTCACTTTATTCGTCGAAATTAAGTTATATTCATCAAATACATCCAAAATAACTTAAATTCACTTTATTCGTCGAAATTAAGTTATATTAATCAAATACATCCAAAATAACTTAAATTCACTTTATTCGTCGAAATTAAGTTATATTCATCAAATACATCGAAAATAACTTAGATTCACTTTATTCGTCGAAATTAAGTTATATTCATCAAATACATCCAAAATAATTTAAATTCACTTTATTCGTCGAAATTAAGTTATATTCATCAAATACATCGAAAATAACTTAGATTCACTTTATTCATCGAAATTAAGTTATATTCATCAAATACATCCAAAATAACTTAAATTCGATCCAGTTAAGTTATATTCATCAAATACATCGAAAATAACTTAGATTCACTTTATTCATCGAAATTAAGTTATATTCATCAAATACATCCAAAATAACTTAAATTCACTTTACTCGTCGAAATTAAGTTATATTCATCAAATACATCCAAAATAACTTAAATTCACTTTATTCGTCGAAATTAAGTTATATTCATCAAATACATCCAAAATAACTTAAATTCACTTTATTCGTCGAAATTAAGTTATATTCATCAAATACATCCAAAATAACTTAGATTCACTTTAGTCATCGAAATTAAGTTATATTCATCAAATACATCCAAAATAACTTAAATTCACTTTATTCGTCGAAATTAAGTTATATTCATCAAATACATCGAAAATAACTTAAATTCACTTTATTCGTCGAAATTAAGTTATATTCATCAAATACATCGAAAATAACTTAGATTCACTTAATTCGTCGAAATTAAGTTATATTCATCAAATACATCCAAAATAACTTAAATTTACTTTATTCGTCGAAATTAAGTTATATTCATCAAATACATCCAAAATAACTTAAATTCACTTTATTCATCGAAATTAAGTTATATTCATCAAATACATGCAAAATAACTTAAATTCACTTTATTCGTCGAAATTAAGTTAGGGGAGGTAGGGGAGGGATGGGCACTTATTTACATACATCATAGATAATAAAAGAGGTTTTTTTGATACATAACGTTATATTTATTTCTTAGATCAATAGCACATATATTTTTCAAGAATTATTGCAAAAAAAAGTCTACAAACTACTATTAGTATCAAAGTTATAAAAGGACTTTTGAAACATGTTAAATGTGCCCAACCCTCCCAATGGTCGGGTGGTTTGGACACCCCCTGTGGGAGGTTTAGGCATGGTGTTTAAAACACCCGATACTACAAAACAGAACTTAATATAAACTTACATAAGTTCTGATTTATAAACATTTTCACTTATCTTAGATTTTGTATGACCCATAAGGGTTTATCAAAGGTATACTTAGGGCTTCCACGTTTGGTTTTATTGCATGGTTTTGGTTCTGGCAATTTAGTTTTGATGTCGTTTGTTGGGACGCTTGCTATGTCATCTATTTCAGGATACAGAAATGTATTTCGCATTTTGCTCAAACGCATAAATTTTATTGTAGCCATAGAGTGACTAACTTCTTCTACAATTCGGCCGACATAATGCACAACAGTTTTTTTTGTATTAAATTTGACTAGTACAAAATCATTAACTTGAAAGTTTCTATCTAAGACAATTACATCATCTTCGTCAAACTCTTCTTCTAACGTTTCAACTACAAATGAACCTTCAGAACTGTCTGCAAGAAAACAATTTTCTATTTCTCTATCACTACTAGTAATTTCCTTTTGTTTTCCTCTTTTCGATGTCAATTCTACTGGAAGTTTTGGAATTTTTTTCAAGTTCTTTTTAAATTTTCTGTCTTCTTTGGCCTTATTTTTTCTTTGTTTCTCTTGTTCTGCTATTTCTATCAGCCGTTTTTCGGGTGTATCTGTTAATATTCTAGTTCTTCCTTTTTTCCTTTTCATACGAATAAGTTTTCTAGGGCCAGCCTTCGGATAAGGTCTCACTGATTCAGGAGTTATAACTTCAGGCACTTCTTCTCTTTGGTCTCTACTGGAAGATTCAAGCTGGGAAGAACAAGAGACAGCCATGTTATTTGAATTTACAGGACCTGCTTCACTTTGAATATCTTCTGTTGCCAGTTCTGAGGGGACTAGTTGAGTTGTAGGGATATTTTCTGCATCAGGCAAATAGCGATCGGTGACAGAAGAACAGAGGAAGTCTTCATCTGAAAATATATTCGAATTAAAAGGCCATATGCCAGATTTTTCGAATCCCTTTTGAATAGATTGTTGCTTAAAAGCTTGTGGTATAGCAAGGGCTGCTAGTTTGGGGATATCGTAAATCGTTACAGTTTTACCTGGATTGCACACCATCCAGTCTGTTATAGCTTTATTATAATAATTTTTCAGCGGTCCATACACTGTCAAGTCCAGTGGTTGCAGTTTATGACTGCAGTGAGGTGGAAAGGTCATTAAAATAATGCCAACTTCTTTGCAGTAATTAAGGACTTCCACCGAAATATGGCTCTCGTGATTGTCAAGCAGCAGAAACACTGGAGAGGCAGGTGTCGGCTTAGCGTGTTTCGCAAAATGGTGCATATATTTGATGAAGTTTGAAGATGTCATCCATCCAGACGGATGCGTTGATCCATCTGAGCCAATGGGTGCATCGTGAAGCATATAGGGTTTGAAGTTCACTCTTGGAAATATAAAGTAAGGGGGTATCGAATTACCTATAGCATTAATTCCACAGCACACTGTGACGAGCGAGCCTCTTTCTGCAGATGTTGCTTGTCCGACTTGTTTAGTGCCTTTAGGAGCAATCACTCTTTGAGTGCGCTGAACAGTTGTTAATCCCGTTTCATCTATATTGTAAATTGCTTCGGGGCCAAATTGATGACGCTCATAAACTGTTCTGAGATTTTCGAAAAAATCTCCCACATTCGTTTTGTTAAAACTTGTGGCTCGCGATAAACTAGTAGCTTCTGGTGTCCGTATCGATAACTGAGATTGACGCCTGAGAAATCCTCGTATCCAGTCCTTGGATGCAATTTTGTTTTTGGTCCAATTATCTGGTATGTTAGCCTTCTTTGTTGCTATAGCATAGTCATAGCCTAATTTACGAGCTTGTAGCTTTGTCAATCCATAATTAAGTTTCGAAGATACCATCATATACTCCACCAATTTTTCTTCTTCTGCTGTGGTGAAAATTTGTGAGGATACGAATCGGGATGCACAATCCTTTACAAACCCCTGTTTAAGGTATCGTTGCAAGTTTGTCCTTGGAATATCATATTTTTTGGCAGTCGCTTTTACTTTACCACCATTTAGCACTTCTTCCATGGCACGCAATATTACGTCTTTGGGAATTTCGCGTCGCTTACCCTTGTTTTTAAATACAAAAGGCATTTTCTGCAAGTGAATTAATAATTTAATCAGTAAAGCAGGTAACATAACACAACAAAACTGTTCCACCATATAAATTGTCGGGAGCATTGGGCATGCCCGAACCTCCCTCCCTTGGGCATGCCCATTGCTCCCTCGGCATGCTTTTTCAAATAAACTCTCTTGTGAATAATTTTGGTGGAATATTTTGGCGGGATTTACAGGTCAATATTAACGTTAGTAAATACACAATGGAAAGGAAACAAAGAAACACTAACCTTCTCGCAGGTCTTTCGTATATTTACTTTTAATTCACCACAAAATTTTTACTTTGGCACGCACCTAACCACAAACAGCTTGTGGATTTCACAACTGAACGAAATGACAGATAATTTATGAACGGACGGTGTTGCCAGTGAGCAATCTAACAAATTGTCTCGAAAAAATTATAAAACCTACATTGCAATTTGAATTACGAAGAGGTGACCATGCCTCCCGACTGCCCATACCTCCCCTACCTCCCTATATTCATCAAATACATCCAAAATAACTTAAATTCACTTTATTCGTCGAAATTAAGTTATATTAATCAAATACATCCAAAATAATTTAAATTCACTTTATTCATCGAAATTAAGTTATATTCATCAAATACATCCAAAATAACTTAAATTCACTTTATTCGTCGAAATTAAGTTATATTCATCAAATACATCCAAAATAACTTAAATTCACTTTATTCATCGAAATTAAGTTATATTCATCAAATACATCCAAAATAACTTAAATTCACTTTATTCGTCGAAATTAAGTTATATTCATCAAATACATCGAAAATAACTTAGATTCACTTTATTCATCGAAATTAAGTTATATTCATCAAATACATCCAAAATAACTTAGATTCACTTTATTCATCGAAATTAAGTTATATTCATCAAATACATCCAAAATAACTTAAATTCACTTTATTCGTCGAAATTAAGTTATATTCATCAAATACATCCAAAATAACTTAAATTCACTTTATTCATCGAAATTAAGCTATATTCATCAAATACATCCAAAATAACTTAAATTCACTTTATTCGTCGAAATTAAGTTATATTCATCAAATACATCCAAAATAACTTAAATTCACTTTATTCATCGAAATTAAGTTATATTCATCAAATACATCCAAAATAACTTAAATTCACTTTATTCGTCGAAATTAAGTTATATTCATCAAATACATCCAAAATAACTTAAATTCACTTTATTCGTCGAAATTAAGTTATATTCATCAAATACATCCAAAATAACTTAAATTCACTTTATTCGTCGAAATTAAGTTATATTCATCAAATACATCGAAAATAACTTAGATTCACTTTATTCATCGAAATTAAGTTATATTCATCAAATACATCCAAAATAACTTAAATTCACTTTATTCGTCGAAATTAAGTTATATTCATCAAATACATCCAAAATAACTTAAATTCACTTTATTCGTCGAAATTAAGTTATATTCATCAAATACATCCAAAATAACTTAGATTCACTTTATTCATCGAAATTAAGTTATATTCATCAAATACATCCAAAATAACTTAAATTCACTTTATTCGTCGAAATTAAGTTATATTCATCAAATACATCGAAAATAACTTAGATTCACTTTATTCATCGAAATTAAGTTATATTCATCAAATACATCCAAAATAACTTAGATTCACTTTATTCATCGAAATTAAGTTATATTCATCAAATACATCCAAAATAACTTAAATTCACTTTATTCGTCGAAATTAAGTTATATTCATCAAATACATCGAAAATAACTTAGATTCACCTTATTCGTCGAAATTAAGTTATATTCATCAAATACATCCAAAAAAACTTAAATTCACTTTATTCGTCGAAATTAAGTTATATTCATCAAATACATCCAAAATAACTTAAATTCACTTTATTCGTCGAAATTAAGTTATATTCATCAAATACATCCAAAATAACTTAAATTCACTTTATTCGTCGAAATTAAGTTATATTCATCAAATACATCCAAAATAACTTAAATTCACTTTATTCGTCGAAATTAAGTTATATTAATCAAATACATCCAAAATAACTTAAATTCACTTTATTCGTCGAAATTAAGTTATATTCATCAAATACATCGAAAATAACTTAGATTCACTTTATTCGTCGAAATTAAGTTATATTCATCAAATACATCCAAAATAATTTAAATTCACTTTATTCGTCGAAATTAAGTTATATTCATCAAATACATCGAAAATAACTTAAATTCACTTTATTCATCGAAATTAAGTTATATTCATCAAATACATCCAAAATAACTTAAATTCGATCCAGTTAAGTTATATTCATCAAATACATCGAAAATAACTTAGATTCACTTTATTCATCGAAATTAAGTTATATTCATCAAATACATCCAAAATAACTTAAATTCACTTTATTCGTCGAAATTAAGTTATATTCATCAAATACATCCAAAATAACTTAAATTCACTTTATTCGTCGAAATTAAGTTATATTCATCAAATACATCCAAAATAACTTAGATTCACTTTATTCATCGAAATTAAGTTATATTCATCAAATACATCCAAAATAACTTAAATTCACTTTATTCGTCGAAATTAAGTTATATTCATCAAATACATCGAAAATAACTTAAATTCACTTTATTCGTCGAAATTAAGTTATATTCATCAAATACATCGAAAATAACTTAGATTCACTTAATTCGTCGAAATTAAGTTATATTCATCAAATACATCCAAAATAACTTAGATTCACTTTATTCATCGAAATTAAGTTATATTCATCAAATACATCCAAAATAACTTAAATTCACTTTATTCGTCGAAATTAAGTTATATTCATCAAATACATCCAAAATAACTTAAATTCACTTTATTCGTCGAAATTAAGTTATATTCATCAAATACATCCAAAATAACTTAAATTCACTTTATTCGTCGAAATTAAGTTATATTCATCAAATACATCCAAAATAACTTAGATTCACTTTATTCATCGAAATTAAGTTATATTCATCAAATACATCCAAAATAACTTAAATTCACTTTATTCGTCGAAATTAAGTTATATTCATCAAATACATCGAAAATAACTTAAATTCACTTTATTCGTCGAAATTAAGTTATATTCATCAAATACATCGAAAATAACTTAGATTCACTTAATTCGTCGAAATTAAGTTATATTCATCAAATACATCCAAAATAACTTAAATTCACTTTATTCGTCGAAATTAAGTTATATTCATCAAATACATCCAAAATAACTTAAATTTACTTTATTCGTCGAAATTAAGTTATATTGATCAAATACATCCAAAATAACTTAAATTCACTTTATTCATCGAAATTAAGTTATATTCATCAAATACATGCAAAATAACTTAAATTCACTTTATTCGTCGAAATTAAGTTATATTCATCAAATACATCCAAAATAACTTAAATTCACTTTATTCGTCGAAATTAAGTTATATTAATCAAATACATCCAAAATAACTTAAATTCACTTTATTCGTCGAAATTAAGTTATATTCATCAAATACATCCAAAATAATTTAAATTCACTTTATTCGTCAAAATTAAGTTATATTCATCAAATACATCGAAAATAACTTAGATTCACTTTATTCATCGAAATTAAGTTATATTCATCAAATACATCGAAAATAACTTAAATTCACTTTATTCATCGAAATTAAGTTATATTCATCAAATACATCCAAAATAACTTAAATTCACTTTATTCGTCGAAATTAAGTTATATTCATCAAATACATCCAAAATAACTTAAATTCACTTTATTCGTCGAAATTAAGTTATATTCATCAAATACATCCAAAATAACTTAAATTCACTTTATTCGTCGAAATTAAGTTATATTCATCAAATACATCCAAAATAACTTAAATTCACTTTATTCATCGAAATTAAGTTATATTCATCAAATAACATGCAAAATAACTTAAATTCACTTTATTCGTCGAAATTAAGTTATATTCATCAAATACATCCAAAATAACTTAAATTCACTTTATTCGTCGAAATTAAGTTATATTCATCAAATACATCCAAAATAACTTAAATTCACTTTATTCATCGAAATTAAGTTATATTCATCAAATACATCGAAAATAACTTAGATTCACTTTATTCGTCGAAATTAAGTTATATTCATCAAATACATCGAAAATAACTTAGATTCACTTTATTCGTCGAAATTAAGTTATATTCATCAAATACATCCAAAATAACTTAAATTCACTTTATTCGTCGAAATTAAGTTATATTCATCAAATACATCGAAAATAACTTAGATTCACTTTATTCGTCGAAATTAAGTTATATTCATCAAATACATCGAAAATAACTTAGATTCACTTTATTCGTCGAAATTAAGTTATATTCATCAAATACATCCAAAATAACTTAAATTCACTTTATTCGTCGAAATTAAGTTATATTCATCAAATACATCGAAAATAACTTAAATTCACTTTATTCGTCGAAATTAATTTATATTCATCAAATACATCCAAAATAACTTAGATTCACTTTATTCGTCGAAATTAAGTTATATTCATCAAATACATCCAAAATAACTTAAATTCACTTTATTCGTCGAAATTAAGTTATATTCATCGAATACATCGAAAATAACTTAAATTCACTTTATTCGTCGAAATTAAGTTATATTCATCAAATACATCGAAAATAACTTAAATTCACTTTATTCGTCGAAATTAAGTTATATTCATCAAATACATCCAAAATAACTTAAATTCACTTTATTCGTCGAAATTAAGTTATATTCATCAAATACATCGAAAATAACTTAGATTCACTTTATTCATCGAAATTAAGTTATATTCATCAAATACATCCAAAATAACTTAAATTCACTTTATTCGTCGAAATTAAGTTATATTCATCAAATACATCCAAAATAACTTAAATTCACTTTATTCGTCGAAATTAAGTTATATTCATCAAATACATCCAAAATAACTTAAATTCACTTTATTCATCGAAATTAAGTTATATTCATCAAATACATCGAAAATAACTTAAATTCACTTTATTCGTCGAAATTAAGTTATATTCATCAAATAAATCCAAAATAACTTAAATTCACTTTATTCGTCGAAATTAAGTTATATTCATCAAATACATCGAAAATAACTTAGATTCACTTTATTCATCGAAATTAAGTTATATTCATCAAATACATCCAAAATAACTTAAATTCACTTTATTCTTCGAAATTAAGTTATATTCATCAAATACATCGAAAATAACTTAAATTCACTTTATTCGTCGAAAATAAGTTATATTCATCAAATACATCCAAAATAACTTAAATTCACTTTATTCGTCGAAATTAAGTTATATTCATCAAATACATCGAAAATAACTTAGATTCACTTTATTCGTCGAAATTAAGTTATATTCATCAAATACATCCAAAATAACTTAAATTCACTTTATTCATCGAAATTAAGTTATATTCATCAAATACATCGAAAATAACTTAAATTCACTTTATTCTTCGAAATTAAGTTATATTCATCAAATACATCCAAAATAACTTAAATTCACTTTATTCGTCGAAAATAAGTTATATTCATCAAATACATCCAAAATAACTTAAATTCACTTTATTCGTCGAAATTAAGTTATATTCATCAAATACATCGAAAATAACTTAGATTCACTTTATTCATCGAAATTAAGTTATATTCATCAAATATATCGAAAATAACTTAGATTCACTTTATTCGTCGAAATTAAGTTATATTCATCAAATACATCGAAAATAACTTAGATTCACTTTATTCATCGAAATTAAGTTATATTCATCAAATACATCCAAAATAACTTAGATTCACTTTATTCATCGAAATTAAGTTATATTCATCAAATACATCCAAAATAACTTAAATTCACTTTATTCATCGAAATTAAGTTATATTCATCAAATACATCCAAAATAACTTAAATTCACTTTATTCGTCGAAATTAAGTTATATTCATCAAATACATCGAAAATAACTTAGATTCACTTTATTCATCGAAATTAAGTTATATTCATCAAATACATCCAAAATAACTTAAATTCACTTTATTCGTCGAAATTAAGTTATATTCATCAAATACATCCAAAATAACTTAAATTCACTTTATTCGTCGAAATTAAGTTATATTCATCAAATACATCCAAAATAACTTAAATTCACTTTATTCGTCGAAATTAAGTTATATTCATCAAATACATCGAAAATAACTTAGATTCACTTTATTCATCGAAATTAAGTTATATTCATCAAATACATCCAAAATAACTTAAATTCACTTTATTCGTCGAAATTAAGTTATATTCATCAAATACATCCAAAATAACTTAAATTCACTTTATTCGTCGAAATTAAGTTATATTCATCAAATACATCCAAAATAACTTAGATTCACTTTATTCATCGAAATTAAGTTATATTCATCAAATACATCCAAAATAACTTAAATTCACTTTATTCGTCGAAATTAAGTTATATTCATCAAATACATCGAAAATAACTTAGATTCACTTTATTCATCGAAATTAAGTTATATTCATCAAATACATCCAAAATAACTTAGATTCACTTTATTCATCGAAATTAAGTTATATTCATCAAATACATCCAAAATAACTTAAATTCACTTTATTCGTCGAAATTAAGTTATATTCATCAAATACATCGAAAATAACTTAGATTCACCTTATTCGTCGAAATTAAGTTATATTCATCAAATACATCCAAAATAACTTAAATTCACTTTATTCGTCGAAATTAAGTTATATTCATCAAATACATCCAAAATAACTTAAATTCACTTTATTCGTCGAAATTAAGTTATATTCATCAAATACATCCAAAATAACTTAAATTCACTTTATTCGTCGAAATTAAGTTATATTAATCAAATACATCCAAAATAACTTAAATTCACTTTATTCGTCGAAATTAAGTTATATTCATCAAATACATCGAAAATAACTTAGATTCACTTTATTCGTCGAAATTAAGTTATATTCATCAAATACATCCAAAATAATTTAAATTCACTTTATTCGTCGAAATTAAGTTATATTCATCAAATACATCGAAAATAACTTAGATTCACTTTATTCATCGAAATTAAGTTATATTCATCAAATACATCGAAAATAACTTAAATTCACTTTATTCATCGAAATTAAGTTATATTCATCAAATACATCCAAAATAACTTAAATTCGATCCAGTTAAGTTATATTCATCAAATACATCGAAAATAACTTAGATTCACTTTATTCATCGAAATTAAGTTATATTCATTAAATACATCCAAAATAACTTAAATTCACTTTATTCGTCGAAATTAAGTTATATTCATCAAATACATCCAAAATAACTTAAATTCACTTTATTCGTCGAAATTAAGTTATATTCATCAAATACATCCAAAATAACTTAAATTCACTTTATTCGTCGAAATTAAGTTATATTCATCAAATACATCCAAAATAACTTAGATTCACTTTATTCATCGAAATTAAGTTATATTCATCAAATACATCCAAAATAACTTAAATTCACTTTATTCGTCGAAATTAAGTTATATTCATCAAATACATCGAAAATAACTTAGATTCACTTTATTCATCGAAATTAAGTTATATTCATCAAATACATCCAAAATAACTTAGATTCACTTTATTCATCGAAATTAAGTTATATTCATCAAATACATCCAAAATAACTTAAATTCACTTTATTCGTCGAAATTAAGTTATATTCATCAAATACATCGAAAATAACTTAGATTCACTTTATTCGTCGAAATTAAGTTATATTCATCAAATACATCGAAAATAACTTAGATTCACTTTATTCGTCGAAATTAAGTTATATTCATCAAATACATCCAAAATAACTTAAATTCACTTTATTCGTCGAAATTAAGTTATATTCATCAAATACATCGAAAATAACTTAAATTCACTTTATTCGTCGAAATTAAGTTATATTCATCAAATACATCCAAAATAACTTAGATTCACTTTATTCGTCGAAATTAAGTTATATTCATCAAATACATCCAAAATAACTTAAATTCACTTTATTCGTCGAAATTAAGTTATATTCATCGAATACATCGAAAATAACTTAAATTCACTTTATTCGTCGAAATTAAGTTATATTCATCAAATACATCGAAAATAACTTAAATTCACTTTATTCGTCGAAATTAAGTTATATTCATCAAATACATCCAAAATAACTTAAATTCACTTTATTCGTCGAAATTAAGTTATATTCATCAAATACATCGAAAATAACTTAGATTCACTTTATTCATCGAAATTAAGTTATATTCATCAAATACATCCAAAATAACTTAAATTCACTTTATTCGTCGAAATTAAGTTATATTCATCAAATACATCCAAAATAACTTAAATTCACTTTATTCGTCGAAATTAAGTTATATTCATCAAATACATCCAAAATAACTTAAATTCACTTTATTCATCGAAATTAAGTTATATTCATCAAATACATCGAAAATAACTTAAATTCACTTTATTCGTCGAAATTAAGTTATATTCATCAAATATGTAAATCCAAAATAACTTAAATTCACTTTATTCGTCGAAATTAAGTTATATTCATCAAATACATCGAAAATAACTTAGATTCACTTTATTCATCGAAATTAAGTTATATTCATCAAATACATCCAAAATAACTTAAATTCACTTTATTCATCGAAATTAAGTTATATTCATCAAATACATCGAAAATAACTTAAATTCACTTTATTCGTCGAAAATAAGTTATATTCATCAAATACATCCAAAATAACTTAAATTCACTTTATTCGTCGAAATTAAGTTATATTCATCAAATACATCGAAAATAACTTAGATTCACTTTATTCGTCGAAATTAAGTTATATTCATCAAATACATCCAAAATAACTTAAATTCACTTTATTCATCGAAATTAAGTTATATTCATCAAATACATCGAAAATAACTTAAATTCACTTTATTCGTCGAAATTAAGTTATATTCATCAAATACATCCAAAATAATTTAAATTCACTATATTCGTCGAAATTAAGTTATATTCATCAAATACATCGAAAATAACTTAGATTCACTTTATTCATCGAAATTAAGTTATATTCATCAAATATATCGAAAATAACTTAGATTCACTTTATTCGTCGAAATTAAGTTATATTCATCAAATACATCGAAAATAACTTAGATTCACTTTATTCATCGAAATTAAGTTATATTCATCAAATACATCCAAAATAACTTAGATTCACTTTATTCATCGAAATTAAGTTATATTCATCAAATACATCCAAAATAACTTAAATTCACTTTATTCGTCGAAATTAAGTTATATTCATCAAATACATCGAAAATAACTTAAATTCACTTTATTCGTCGAAATTAAGTTATATTCATCAAATACATCCAAAATAACTTAAATTCACTTTATTCGTCGAAATTAAGTTATATTCATCAAATACATCGAAAATAACTTAGATTCACTTTATTCGTGGAAATTGAGTTATATTCATCAAATACATCGAAAATAACTTAGATTCACTTTATTCATCGAAATTAAGTTATATTCATCAAATACATCCAAAATAACTTAAATTCACTTTATTCGTCGAAATTAAGTTATATTCATCAAATACATCGAAAATAACTTAGATTCACTTTATTCGTCGAAATTAAGTTATATTCATCAAATACATCCAAAATAACTTAGATTCACTTTATTCGTCGAAATTAAGTTATATTCATCAAATACATCGAAAATAACTTAAATTCACTTTATTCGTCGAAATTAAGTTATATTCATCAAATACATCGAAAATAACTTAAATTCACTTTATTCGTCGAAATTAAGTTATATTCATCAAATACATCCAAAATAACTTAGATTCACTTTATTCATCGAAATTAAGTTATATTCATCAAATACATCCAAAATAACTTAAATTCACTTTATTCGTCGAAATTAAGTTATATTCATCAAATACATCGAAAATAACTTAAATTCACTTTATTCGTCGAAATTAAGTTATATTCATCAAATACATCCAAAATAACTTAAATTCACTTTATTCGTCGAAATTAAGTTATATTCATCAAATACATCCAAAATAACTTAAATTCACTTTATTCGTCGAAATTAAGTTATATTCATCAAATACATCGAAAATAACTTAGATTCACTTTATTCGTCGAAATAAAGTTATATTCATCAAATACATCCAAAATAACTTAAATTCACTTTATTCGTCGAAATTAAGTTATATTCATCAAATACATCCAAAATAACTTAAATTCACTTTATTCATCGAAATTAAGTTATATTCATCAAATACATCCAAAATAACTTAAATTCACTTTATTCGTCGAAATTAAGTTATATTCATCAAATACATCGAAAATAACTTAGATTCACTTTATTCATCGAAATTAAGTTATATTCATCAAATACATCCAAAATAACTTAGATTCACTTTATTCATCGAAATTAAGTTATATTCATCAAATACATCCAAAATAACTTAAATTCACTTTATTCGTCGAAATTAAGTTATATTCATCAAATACATCCAAAATAACTAAATTCACTTTATTCATCGAAATTAAGTTATATTCATCAAATACATCCAAAATAACTTAAATTCACTTTATTCGTCGAAATTAAGTTATATTCATCAAATACATCCAAAATAACTTAAATTCACTTTATTCATCGAAATTAAGTTATATTCATCAAATACATCCAAAATAACTTAAATTCACTTTATTCGTCGAAATTAAGTTATATTCATCAAATACATCCAAAATAACTTAAATTCACTTTATTCGTCGAAATTAAGTTATATTCATCAAATACATCCAAAATAACTTAAATTCACTTTATTCGTCGAAATTAAGTTATATTCATCAAATACATCGAAAATAACTTAGATTCACTTTATTCATCGAAATTAAGTTATATTCATCAAATACATCCAAAATAACTTAAATTCACTTTATTCGTCGAAATTAAGTTATATTCATCAAATACATCCAAAATAACTTAAATTCACTTTATTCGTCGAAATTAAGTTATATTCATCAAATACATCCAAAATAACTTAGATTCACTTTATTCATCGAAATTAAGTTATATTCATCAAATACATCCAAAATAACTTAAATTCACTTTATTCGTCGAAATTAAGTTATATTCATCAAATACATCGAAAATAACTTAGATTCACTTTATTCATCGAAATTAAGTTATATTCATCAAATACATCCAAAATAACTTAGATTCACTTTATTCATCGAAATTAAGTTATATTCATCAAATACATCCAAAATAACTTAAATTCACTTTATTCGTCGAAATTAAGTTATATTCATCAAATACATCGAAAATAACTTAGATTCACCTTATTCGTCGAAATTAAGTTATATTCATCAAATACATCCAAAATAACTTAAATTCACTTTATTCGTCGAAATTAAGTTATATTCATCAAATACATCCAAAATAACTTAAATTCACTTTATTCGTCGAAATTAAGTTATATTCATCAAATACATCCAAAATAACTTAAATTCACTTTATTCGTCGAAATTAAGTTATATTAATCAAATACATCCAAAATAACTTAAATTCACTTTATTCGTCGAAATTAAGTTATATTCATCAAATACATCGAAAATAACTTAGATTCACTTTATTCGTCGAAATTAAGTTATATTCATCAAATACATCCAAAATAATTTAAACTCACTTTATTCGTCGAAATTAAGTTATATTCATCAAATACATCGAAAATAACTTAGATTCACTTTATTCATCGAAATTAAGTTATATTCATCAAATACATCGAAAATAACTTAAATTCACTTTATTCATCGAAATTAAGTTATATTCATCAAATACATCCAAAATAACTTAAATTCGATCCAGTTAAGTTAAATTCATCAAATACATCGAAAATAACTTAGATTCACTTTATTCATCGAAATTAAGTTATATTCATCAAATACATCGAAAATAACTTAAATTCACTTTATTCGTCGAAATTAAGTTATATTCATCAAATACATCCAAAATAACTTAAATTCACTTTATTCGTCGAAATTAAGTTATATTCATCAAATACATCCAAAATAACTTAAATTCACTTTATTCGTCGAAATTAAGTTATATTCATCAAATACATCCAAAATAACTTAGATTCACTTTATTCATCGAAATTAAGTTATATTCATCAAATACATCCAAAATAACTTAAATTCACTTTATTCGTCGAAATTAAGTTATATTCATCAAATACATCGAAAATAACTTAGATTCACTTTATTCATCGAAATTAAGTTATATTCATCAAATACATCCAAAATAACTTAGATTCACTTTATTCATCGAAATTAAGTTATATTCATCAAATACATCCAAAATAACTTAAATTCACTTTATTCGTCGAAATTAAGTTATATTCATCAAATACATCGAAAATAACTTAGATTCACTTTATTCGTCGAAATTAAGTTATATTCATCAAATACATCCAAAATAACTTAAATTCACTTTATTCGTCGAAATTAAGTTATATTCATCAAATACATCCAAAATAACTTAAATTCACTTTATTCGTCGAAATTAAGTTATATTCATCAAATACATCCAAAATAACTTAAATTCACTTTATTCATCGAAATTAAGTTATATTCATCAAATACATGCAAAATAACTTAAACTCACTTTATTCGTCGAAATTAAGTTATATTCATCAAATACATCCAAAATAACTTAAATTCACTTTATTCGTCGAAATTAAGTTATATTAATCAAATACATCCAAAATAACTTAAATTCACTTTATTCGTCGAAATTAAGTTATATTCATCAAATACATCCAAAATAATTTAAATTCACTTTATTCGTCAAAATTAAGTTATATTCATCAAATACATCGAAAATAACTTAAATTCACTTTATTCGTCGAAATTAAGTTATATTCATCAAATACATCCAAAATAACTTAAATTCACTTTATTCGTCGAAATTAAGTTATATTCATCAAATACATCGAAAATAACTTAGATTCACTTTATTCGTCGAAATAAAGTTATATTCATCAAATACATCCAAAATAACTTAAATTCACTTTATTCGTCGAAATTAAGTTATATTCATCAAATACATCCAAAATAACTTAAATTCACTTTATTCATCGAAATTAAGTTATATTCATCAAATACATCCAAAATAACTTAAATTCACTTTATTCGTCGAAATTAAGTTATATTCATCAAATACATCGAAAATAACTTAGATTCACTTTATTCATCGAAATTAAGTTATATTCATCAAATACATCCAAAATAACTTAGATTCACTTTATTCATCGAAATTAAGTTATATTCATCAAATACATCCAATAACTTAAATTCACTTTATTCGTCGAAATTAAGTTATATTCATCAAATACATCCAAAATAACTAAATTCACTTTATTCATCGAAATTATGTTATATTCATCAAATACATCCAAAATAACTTAAATTCACTTTATTCGTCGAAATTAAGTTATATTCATCAAATACATCCAAAATAACTTAAATTCACTTTATTCATCGAAATTAAGTTATATTCATCAAATACATCCAAAATAACTTAAATTCACTTTATTCGTCGAAATTAAGTTATATTCATCAAATACATCCAAAATAACTTAAATTCACTTTATTCGTCGAAATTAAGTTATATTCATCAAATACATCCAAAATAACTTAAATTCACTTTATTCGTCGAAATTAAGTTATATTCATCAAATACATCGAAAATAACTTAGATTCAATTTATTCATCGAAATTAAGTTATATTCATCAAATACATCCAAAATAACTTAAATTCACTTTATTCGTCGAAATTAAGTTATATTCATCAAATACATCCAAAATAACTTAAATTCACTTTATTCGTCGAAATAAAGTTATATTCATCAAATACATCCAAAATAACTTAGATTCACTTTATTCATCGAAATTAAGTTATATTCATCAAATACATCCAAAATAACTTAAATTCACTTTATTCGTCGAAATTAAGTTATATTCATCAAATACATCGAAAATAACTTAGATTCACTTTATTCATCGAAATTAAGTTATATTCATCAAATACATCCAAAATAACTTAGATTCACTTTATTCATCGAAATTAAGTTATATTCATCAAATACATCCAAAATAACTTAAATTCACTTTATTCGTCGAAATTAAGTTATATTCATCAAATACATCGAAAATAACTTAGATTCACCTTATTCGTCGAAATTAAGTTATATTCATCAAATACATCCAAAATAACTTAAATTCACTTTATTCGTCGAAATTAAGTTATATTCATCAAATACATCCAAAATAACTTAAATTCACTTTATTCGTCGAAATTAAGTTATATTCATCAAATACATCCAAAATAACTTAAATTCACTTTATTCGTCGAAATTAAGTTATATTAATCAAATACATCCAAAATAACTTAAATTCACTTTATTCGTCGAAATTAAGTTATATTCATCAAATACATCGAAAATAACTTAGATTCACTTTATTCGTCGAAATTAAGTTATATTCATCAAATACATCCAAAATAATTTAAATTCACTTTATTCGTCGAAATTAAGTTATATTCATCAAATACATCGAAAATAACTTAGATTCACTTTATTCATCGAAATTAAGTTATATTCATCAAATACATCGAAAATAACTTAAATTCACTTTATTCATCGAAATTAAGTTATATTCATCAAATACATCCAAAATAACTTAAATTCGATCCAGTTAAGTTATATTCATCAAATACATCGAAAATAACTTAGATTCACTTTATTCATCGAAATTAAGTTATATTCATTAAATACATCCAAAATAACTTAAATTCACTTTATTCGTCGAAATTAAGTTATATTCATCAAATACATCCAAAATAACTTAAATTCACTTTATTCGTCGAAATTAAGTTATATTCATCAAATACATCCAAAATAACTTAAATTCACTTTATTCGTCGAAATTAAGTTATATTCATCAAATACATCCAAAATAACTTAGATTCACTTTATTCATCGAAATTAAGTTATATTCATCAAATACATCCAAAATAACTTAAATTCACTTTATTCGTCGAAATTAAGTTATATTCATCAAATACATCGAAAATAACTTAGATTCACTTTATTCATCGAAATTAAGTTATATTCATCAAATACATCCAAAATAACTTAGATTCACTTTATTCATCGAAATTAAGTTATATTCATCAAATACATCCAAAATAACTTAAATTCACTTTATTCGTCGAAATTAAGTTATATTCATCAAATACATCGAAAATAACTTAGATTCACTTTATTCGTCGAAATTAAGTTATATTCATCAAATACATCGAAAATAACTTAGATTCACTTTATTCGTCGAAATTAAGTTATATTCATCAAATACATCCAAAATAACTTAAATTCACTTTATTCGTCGAAATTAAGTTATATTCATCAAATACATCGAAAATAACTTAAATTCACTTTATTCGTCGAAATTAAGTTATATTCATCAAATACATCCAAAATAACTTAGATTCACTTTATTCGTCGAAATTAAGTTATATTCATCAAATACATCCAAAATAACTTAAATTCACTTTATTCGTCGAAATTAAGTTATATTCATCGAATACATCGAAAATAACTTAAATTCACTTTATTCGTCGAAATTAAGTTATATTCATCAAATACATCGAAAATAACTTAAATTCACTTTATTCGTCGAAATTAAGTTATATTCATCAAATACATCCAAAATAACTTAAATTCACTTTATTCGTCGAAATTAAGTTATATTCATCAAATACATCGAAAATAACTTAGATTCACTTTATTCATCGAAATTAAGTTATATTCATCAAATACATCCAAAATAACTTAAATTCACTTTATTCGTCGAAATTAAGTTATATTCATCAAATACATCCAAAATAACTTAAATTCA
>CATLJY010000236.1:0-23080 GCA_949987705.1 Thereva unica | reverse complement strand
TCGATGAATGTAACTTAATTTCGATGAATAAAGTGAATTTAAGTTATTTTCGATGTATTTGATGAATATAACTTAATTTCGATGAATAAAGTGAATTTAAGTTATTTTCGATGTACTCGATGAATGTAACTTAATTTCGATGAATAAAGTGAATTTAAGTTATTTTCGATGTATTTGATGAATATAACTTAATTTCGATGAATAAAGTGAATTTAAGTTATTTTCGATGTACTCGATGAATATAACTTAATTTCGATGAATAAAGTGAATTTAAGTTATTTTCGATGTATTTGATGAATATAACTTAATTTCGATGAATAAAGTGAATTTAAGTTATTTTCGATGTACTCGATGAATGTAACTTAATTTCGATGAATAAAGTGAATTTAAGTTATTTTCGATGTACTCGATGAATGTAACTTAATTTCGATGAATAAAGTGAATTTAAGTTATTTTCGATGTATTTGATGAATATAACTTAATTTCGATGAATAAAGTGAATTTAAGTTATTTTCGATGTACTCGATGAATGTAACTTAATTTCGATGAATAAAGTGAATTTAAGTTATTTTCGATGTATTTGATGAATATAACTTAATTTCGATGAATAAAGTGAATTTAAGTTATTTTCGATGTATTTGATGAATGTAACTTAATTTCGATGAATAAAGTGAATTTAAGTTATTTTCGATGTACTCGATGAATATATCTTAATTTCGATGAATAAAGTGAATTTAAGTTATATTCGATGTACTCGATGAATATAACTTAATTTCGATGAATAAAGTGAATTTAAGTTATTTTCGACGTACTCGATGAATGTAACTTAATTTCGATGAATAAAGTGAATTTAAGTTATTTTCGATGTATTTGATGAATATAGCTTAATTTCGATGAATAAAGTGAATTTAAGTTATTTTCGATGTACTCGAAGAATGTAACTTAATTTCGATGAATAAAGTGAATTTAAGTTATTTTCGATGTATTTGATGAATATAACTTAATTTCGATGAATAAAGTGAATTTAAGTTATTTTCGATGTACTCGATGAATATAACTTAATTTCGATGAATAAAGTGAATTTAAGTTATTTTCGATGTACTCGATGAATGTAACTTAATTTCGATGAATAAAGTGAATTTAAGTTATTTTCGATGTACTCGATGAGTATAACTTAATTTCGATGAATAAAGTGAATTTAAGTTATTTTCGATGTACTCGATGAATGTAACTTAATTTCGATGAATAAAGTGAATTTAAGTTATTTTCGATGTATTTGATGAATATAACTTAATTTCGATGAATAAAGTGAATTTAAGTTATTTTCGATGTATTTGATGAATGTAACTTAATTTCGATGAATAAAGTGAATTTAAGTTATTTTCGATGTACTCGATGAATATAACTTAATTTCGATGAATAAAGTGAATTTAAGTTATTTTCGATGTACTCGATGAATGTAACTTAATTTCGATGAATAAAGTGAATTTAAGTTATTTTCGATGTATTTGATGAATATAACTTAATTTCGATGAATAAAGTGAATTTAAGTTATTTTCGATGTACTCGATGAATGTGACTTAATTTCGATGAATAAAGTGAATTTAAGTTATTTTCGATGTATTTGATGAATATAACTTAATTTCGATGAATAAAGTGAATTTAAGTTATTTTCGATGTACTCGATGAATATAACTTAATTTCGATGAATAAAGTGAATTTAAGTTATTTTCGATGTATTTGATGAATGTAACTTAATTTCGATGAATAAAGTGAATTTAAGTTATTTTCGATGTACTCGATGAATGTAACTTAATTTCGATGAATAAAGTGAATTTAAATTATTTTCGATGTATTTGATGAATATAACTTAATTTCGATGAATAAAGTGAATTTAAGTTATTTTCGATGTATTTGATGAATGTAACTTAATTTCGATGAATAAAGTGAATTTAAGTTATTTTCGATGTACTCGATGAATATAACTTAATTTCGATGAATAAAGTGAATTTAAGTTATTTTCGATGTACTCGATGAATGTAACTTAATTTCGATGAATAAAGTGAATTTAAGTTATTTTCGATGTACTCGATGAATGTAACTTAATTTCGATGAATAAAGTGAATTTAAGTTATTTTCGATGTATTTGATGAATATAACTTAATTTCGATGAATAAAGTGAATTTAAGTTATTTTCGATGTACTCGATGAATGTAACTTAATTTCGATGAATAAAGTGAATTTAAGTTATTTTCGATGTATTTGATGAATATAACTTAATTTCGATGAATAAAGTGAATTTAAGTTATTTTCGATGTATTTGATGAATGTAACTTAATTTCGATGAATAAAGTGAATTTAAGTTATTTTCGATGTACTCGATGAATATAACTTAATTTCGATGAATAAAGTGAATTTAAGTTATTTTCGATGTACTCGATGAATGTAACTTAATTTCGATGAATAAAGTGAATTTAAGTTATTTTCGATGTATTTGATGAATATAACTTAATTTCGATGAATAAAGTGAATTTAAGTTATTTTCGATGTACTCGATGAATGTAACTTAATTTCGATGAATAAAGTGAATTTAAGTTATTTTCGATGTATTTGATGAATATAACTTAATTTCGATGAATAAAGTGAATTTAAGTTATTTTCGATGTACTCGATGAATATAACTTAATTTCGATGAATAAAGTGAATTTAAGTTATTTTCGATGTATTTGATGAATAATAACTTAATTCGATGAATAAAGTGAATTTAAGTTATTTTCGATGTACTCGATGAATGTAACTTAATTTCGATGAATAAAGTGAATTTAAGTTATTTTCGATGTACTCGATGAATGTAACTTAATTTCGATGAATAAAGTGAATTTAAGTTATTTTCGATGTATTTGATGAATATAACTTAATTTCGATGAATAAAGTGAATTTAAGTTATTTTCGATGTACTCGATGAATGTAACTTAATTTCGATGAATAAAGTGAATTTAAGTTATTTTCGATGTATTTGATGAATATAACTTAATTTCGATGAATAAAGTGAATTTAAGTTATTTTCGATGTATTTGATGAATGTAACTTAATTTCGATGAATAAAGTGAATTTAAGTTATTTTCGATGTACTCGATGAATATATCTTAATTTCGATGAATAAAGTGAATTTAAGTTATATTCGATGTACTCGATGAATATAACTTAATTTCGATGAATAAAGTGAATTTAAGTTATTTTCGACGTACTCGATGAATGTAACTTAATTTTCGATGAATAAAGTGAATTTAAGTTATTTTCGATGTATTTGATGAATATAGCTTAATTTCGATGAATAAAGTGAATTTAAGTTATTTTCGATGTACTCGAAGAATGTAACTTAATTTCGATGAATAAAGTGAATTTAAGTTATTTTCGATGTATTTGATGAATATAACTTAATTCGATGAATAAAGTGAATTTAAGTTATTTTCGATGTACTCGATGAATATAACTTAATTTCGATGAATAAAGTGAATTTAAGTTATTTTCGATGTACTCGATGAATGTAACTTAATTTCGATGAATAAAGTGAATTTAAGTTATTTTCGATGTACTCGATGAGTATAACTTAATTTCGATGATAAAGTGAATTTAAGTTATTTTCGATGTACTCGATGAATGTAACTTAATTTCGATGAATAAAGTGAATTTAAGTTATTTTCGATGTATTTGATGAATATAACTTAATTTCGATGAATAAAGTGAATTTAAGTTATTTTCGATGTATTTGATGAATGTAACTTAATTTCGATGAATAAAGTGAATTTAAGTTATTTTCGATGTACTCGATGAATATAACTTAATTTCGATGAATAAAGTGAATTTAAGTTATTTTCGATGTACTCGATGAATATAACTTAATTTCGATGAATAAAGTGAATTTAAGTTATTTTCGATGTACTCGATGAATGTAACTTAATTTCGATGAATAAAGTGAATTTAAGTTATTTTCGATGTATTTGATGAATATAACTTAATTTCGATGAATAAAGTGAATTTAAGTTATTTTCGATGTACTCGATGAATGTAACTTAATTTCGATGAATAAAGTGAATTTAAGTTATTTTCGATGTATTTGATGAATATAACTTAATTTCGATGAATAAAGTGAATTTAAGTTATTTTCGATGTACTCGATGAATATAACTTAATTTCGATGAATAAAGTGAATTTAAGTTATTTTCGATGTACTCGATGAATGTAACTTAATTTTGATGAATAAAGTGAATTTAAGTTATTTTCGATGTACTCGATGAGTATAACTTAATTTCGATGAATAAAGTGAATTTAAGTTATTTTCGATGTACTCGATGAATGTAACTTAATTTCGATGAATAAAGTGAATTTAAGTTATTTACGGTGTACTCGATGAATATAACTTAATTTCGATGAATAAAGTGAATTTAAGTTATTTTCGATGTACTCGATGAATATAACCTAATTTCGATGAATAAAGTGAATTTAAGTTATTTTCGATGTACTCGATGAATGTAACTTAATTTCGATGAATAAAGTGAATTTAAGTTATTTTCGATGTACTCGATGAATGTAACTTAATTTCGATGAATAAAGTGAATTTAAATTATTTTCGATGTATTTGATGAATATAACTTAATTTCGATGAATAAAGTGAATTTAAGTTATTTTCGATGTACTCGATGAATGTAACTTAATTTCGATGAATAAAGTGAATTTAAGTTATTTTCGATGTATTTGATGAATATAACTTAATTTCGATGAATAAAGTGAATTTAAGTTATTTTCGATGTATTTGATGAATGTAACTTAATTTCGATGAATAAAGTGAATTTAAGTTATTTTCGATGTACTCGATGAATATAACTTAATTTCGATGAATAAAGTGAATTTAAGTTATTTTCGATGTACTCGATGAATATAACTTAATTTCGATGAATAAAGTGAATTTAAGTTATTTTCGATGTACTCGATGAATGTAACTTAATTTCGATGAATAAAGTGAATTTAAGTTATTTTCGATGTATTTGATGAATATAACTTAATTTCGATGAATAAAGTGAATTTAAGTTATTTTCGATGTACTCGATGAATGTAACTTAATTTCGATGAATAAAGTGAATTTAAGTTATTTTCGATGTATTTGATGAATATAACTTAATTTCGATGAATAAAGTGAATTTAAGTTATTTTCGATGTACTCGATGAATATAACTTAATTTCGATGAATAAAGTGAATTTAAGTTATTTTCGATGTATTTGATGAATATAACTTAATTTCGATGAATAAAGTGAATTTAAGTTATTTTCGATGTATTTGATGAATGTAACTTAATTTCGATGAATAAAGTGAATTTAAGTTATTTTCGATGTACTCGATGAGTATAACTTAATTTCGATGAATAAAGTGAATTTAAGTTATTTTCGATGTACTCGATGAATGTAACTTAATTTCGATGAATAAAGTGAATTTAAGTTATTTTCGATGTACTCGATGAATGTAACTTAATTTCGATGAATAAAGTGAATTTAAGTTATTTTCGATGTACTCGATGAATATAACTTAATTTCGATGAATAAAGTGAATTTAAGTTATTTTCGATGTACTCTATGAATGTAACTTAATTTCGATGAATAAAGTGAATTTAAGTTATTTTCGATGTACTCGATGAATGTAACTTAATTTCGATGAATAAAGTGAATTTAAGTTATTTTCGATGTATTTGATGAATATAACTTAATTTCGATGAATAAAGTGAATTTAAGTTATTTTCGATGTACTCGATGAATGCAACTTAATTTCGATGAATAAAGTGAATTTAAGTTATTTTCGATGTATTTGATGAATGTAACTTAATTTCGATGAATAAAGTGAATTTAAGTTATTTTCGATGTACTCGATGAATGTAACTTAATTTCGATGAATAAAGTGAATTTAAGTTATTTTCGATGTACTCGATGAATGTAACTTAATTTCGATGAATAAAGTGAATTTAAGTTATTTTCGATGTACTCGATGAATATAACTTAATTTCGATGAATAAAGTGAATTTAAGTTATTTTCGATGTACTCGATGAATGTAACTTAATTTCGATGAATAAAGTGAATTTAAGTTATTTTCGATGTACTCGATGAATATAACTTAATTTCGATGAATAAAGTGAATTTAAGTTATTTTCGATGTATTTGATGAATGTAACTTAATTTCGATGAATAAAGTGAATTTAAGTTATTTTCGATGTACTCGATGAATATAACTTAATTTCGATGAATAAAGTGAATTTAAGTTATTTTCGATGTACTCGATGAATATAACTTTATTTCGATGAATAAAGTGAATTTAAGTTATTTTAGATGTACTCGATGAATGTAACTTAATTTCGATGAATAAAGTGAATTTAAGTTATTTTCGATGTACTCGATGAATGTAACTTAATTTCGATGAATAAAGTGAATTTAAGTTATTTTCGATGTACTCGATGAATGTAACTTAATTTCGATGAATAAAGTGAATTTAAGTTATTTTCGATGTACTCGATGAATGTAACTTAATTTCGATGAATAAAGTGAATTTAAGTTATTTTCGATGTATTTGATGAATGTAACTTAATTTCGATGAATAAAGTGAATTTAAGTTATTTTCGATGTACTCGATGAATGTAACTTCATTTCGATGAATAAAGTGAATTTAAGTTATTTTCGATGTACTCGATGAGTATAACTTAATTTCGATGAATCAAGTGAATTTAAGTTATTTTCGATGTGCTCGATGAATGTAACTTAATTTCGATGAATAAAGTGAATTTAAGTTATTTTCGATGTACTCGATGAATGTAACTTAATTTCGATGAATAAAGTGAATTTAGGTTATTTTCGATGTACTCGATGAATATAACTTAATTTCGAGGAATAAAGTGAATTTAAGTTATTTTCGATGTACTCGATGAATGTAACTTAATTTCGATGAATAAAGTGAATTTAAGTTATTTTCGATGTACTCGATGAATGTAACTTAATTTCGATGAATAAAGTGAATTTAAGTTATTTTCGATGTATTTGATGAATGTAACTTAATTTCGATGAATAAAGTGAATTTAAGTTATTTTCGATGTACTCGATGAATGTAATTTAATTTCGATGAATAAAGTGAATTTAAGTTATTTTCGATGTACTCGATGAGTATAACTTAATTTCGATGAATAAAGTGAATTTAAGTTATTTTCGATGTATTTGATGAATATAACTTAATTTCGATGAATAAAGTGAATTTAAGTTATTTTCGATGTACTCGATGAATGTAACTTAATTTCGATGAATAAAGTGAATTTAAGTTATTTTCGATGTACTCGATGAATATAACTTAATTTCGATGATCAAAGTGAATTTAAGTTATTTTCGATGTACTCGATGAATGTAACTTAATTTCGATGAATAAAGTGAATTTAAGTTATTTTCGATGTATTTGATGAATGTAACTTAATTTCGATGAATAAAGTGAATTTAAGTTATTTTCGATGTACTCGATGAATGTAACTTAATTTCGATGAATAAAGTGAATTTAAGTTATTTTCGATGTATTTGATGAATGTAACTTAATTTCGATGAATAAAGTTAATTTAAGTTATTTTCGATGTACTCGATGAATGGAACTTAATTTCGATGAATAAAGTGAATTTAAGTTATTTTCGATGTATTTGATAAATGTAACTTAATTTCGATGAATAAAGTGAATTTGAGTTATTTTGGATGTACTCGATGAATGTAACTTAATTTCGATGAATAAAGTGAATTTAAGTTATTTTCGATGTAGTCGATGAGTATAACTTAATTTCGATGAATAAAGTGAATTTAAGTTATTTTCGATGTACTCGATGAATGTAACTTAATTTCGATGAATAAAGTGAATTTAAGTTATTTTCGATGTACTCGATGAATATAACTTAATTTCGATGAATAAAGTGAATTTAAGTTATTTTCGATGTACTCGATGAATGTAACTTAATTTCGATGAATAAAGTGAATTTAAGTTATTTTCGATGTACTCGATGAATATAACTTAATTTCGATGATCAAAGTGAATTTAAGTTATTTTCGATGTACTCGATGAATGTAACTTAATTTCGATGAATAAAGTGAATTTAAGTTATTTTCGATGTATTTGATGAATGTAACTTAATTTCGATGAATAAAGTGAATTTAAGTTATTTTCGATGTACTCGATGAATGTAACTTAATTTCGATGAATAAAGTGAATTTAAGTTATTTTCGATGTATTTGATGAATGTAACTTAATTTCGATGAATAAAGTGAATTTAAGTTATTTTCGATGTACTCGATGAATGGAACTTAATTTCGATGAATAAAGTGAATTTAAGTTATTTTCGATGTACTCGATGAGTATAACTTAATTTCGATGAATAAAGTGAATTTAAGTTATTTTCGATGTATTTGATAAATGTAACTTAATTTCGATGAATAAAGTGAATTTAAGTTATTTTCGATGTACTCGATGAATGTAACTTAATTTCGATGAATAAAGTGAATTTAAGTTATTTTCGATGTAGTCGATGAGTATAACTTAATTTCGATGAATAAAGTGAATTTAAGTTATTTTCGATGTACTCGATGAATGTAACTTAATTTCGATGAATAAAGTGAATTTAAGTTATTTTCGATGTACTCGATGAATATAACTTAATTTCGATGAATAAAGTGAATTTAAGTTATTTTCGATGTACTCGATGAATGTAACTTAATTTCGATGAATAAAGTGAATTTAAGTTATTTTCGATGTACTCGATGAATATATGTTGAGGTGAATTAATTTCACGAGTAATTAAAATGTAATTAGTTTTTTGTAGAACAATTCGAACTTAGTAGTCGATTGTATGTTCAATAGTGCAAACTGATTAGTGTGCTCCGAAATTATATCAGTTGCCAATTAAGTTTCGATTTTGGTTTTTGTTTTTTTTTCTTAACAATAAAAACTAACTTTGGAAAAGTGGTGTTGTTTTTCATTTTTATTAACTGGAGATCATCGAATTAACAACAGGTTATGGGCCCAGGGTCGCCGTAAGTCAGAATCTCCAGCTGAGGACAACAGAAAGAAGAAAATTTTTAGGAGAGACAGCAAGTCGGAGCAACCGTCGCCAGGCACAAGCATAAGAAAGTTAATTGTAAAACTAGTCTGAAGATTGTGAATCAAGAAAGTTAATTGTAAAATCCTGAAAAATGGACACAGTTAAGTCAAAGTTAGAAACGCTGTGTGAAGATTCACAAGGCAACGTCAATTATGCGTCTTGGCGTTTAAAATTAAATTTAGCCTTAAAAACAAGAGAAGTGTATGAAGTCGCAATTGGCACAGAAGTCAAACCAGCAGGTGCCTCAACTGATGAAGCTGTGAAAGCATGGGTAAAACAAGATCTCGAAGCTCAAACACTCATCGCACTCAACGTAAGCAGTCAGATAGCCAGCAAGCTCGCACACTGTACGACCGCAAGACAGATGTTGGACAAAATTGTCAACTTGTATGGAACGAAGACTGAAGTAACCAGAGAGACACTGCGACAGAAATTTTTCTCATTTGTCTATGACGAGACAAAGTCAGCTGCTGAGAATTGTATGGACATCACCGCCATTGCCGAGGAACTGACCACCGATGTCGACCCAATCCATCCAAGTTGGGTGATATCGAGGATTCTAGGTGTGTTGCCACCCAAGTTGGCACACTTCAGGACAGCTTGGGATAACGTAGCTGCAGGAGATCAGACGGTGGAGAGATTAATTGAACGACTCAGACTAGAAGATGAGAGGCTGAGAGAAAGTGGAAATGGACATGAAGCAAACACCCAGAATGCACTTGTCACCAAGTACAACAAGAAAGGACAGCAGTTAACAAGCAAGAGTGAGTCCAAACCAAAAATCTGTTACAAGTGTGAAAAGAGAGGACATTTTGTGAAGGATTGCAAAGGCAAGGCAACCGCAAAGTATTTGGCGTACTGTAAACGAAACTACCCCTGCAATGAATGTGGAAAGAAGGGCCATTTTGCGAAGGAGTGCAGATCACGTTCCAGTGAGCAAGGTAACCAAGCACCTTTAGCACTTTTGAACACATCTCACGACTCAAACTTACTATTAAGTTACAACTCAGTAAGCAAGGACGAAAGTTGGTTCCAGGACTGTGGAGCGAGCCAGCACATGTCATCGCACCGCGAGTGGTTCACCAACCTGGTCGAATTGGACAAGCCTGTACCCATCCTGATTGGAGATGGTACTCAGCTAGATGGCGCTGCTGTTGGGAAAGTGGAATTGGAAGCTTATGATGGCCAGAAATGGAAGAAAGTGGTTCTCCAAAATGTTTTGTACGTGCCAAGTCTCGGATTTAATCTCGTTTCAGTGGGACAAATCTTGGATAAAGGTTTTCAACAAAAAGCTGATCATAAAACGTCAAAATTTGTCAATCCCAAGACAAATGAAGTAGCTGTCATGGCAGAACGAGAGGGCAACTTATTCAAGATGTTATTGAGAAGGGAGAAGAAAGTTGAATACACTTTTATCACGTCCATCAGGACATGGCACGAGAGACTTGCACACCAAAACATTAGGTACGTAAGGAACATTCTGAGGAGTCAAAATGTGAAGTATGTGGATGACTGGGATGGTACAAACTGCACAGGTTGTGCCTACGGGAAACAGCACCGGATCTCCCATCCAGCAAATCCTAAGATATCAAAACAACCCTTGGACTTGGTTCACGTGGACATGGGTGAAATGGACGTTCCATCTCTGGGAAATGCGAAATATTTTCTCCTATTCAAAGACGACTACACACATTATCGCACGATCTACTTCATGAAGTCAAAAGATGAAGCACCAAGTAAACTTGAAAAGTACATCAACCTTGTAGAGAACCAGCTCGAAAGAACAATAAAGAAACTCAGATCAGATAATGGAACCGAGATAAGGAATGCCCGCACAAGAAAGATGTTAGAAGAAAGAGGAATATTTCACACGGTCACGAACACCTACACGCCAGAGCAGAATGGAAGGATCGAGAGGGAAATGCGAACCATCGTAGAGGCCACTCGGACAGCGATTCATTCCAACGGACTAGACAAGAAACTATGGGCGGAGGCAGCAAACTACGCTGTTTTCACCATAAACCAGACTGGCACAAGCTCTGTTGAAGGAAAGACACCCGCACAACTTTGGTTTGGACGACAGGTAGATATCAACAAGCTACGTGCATTCGGATGTGAGTGCTATGTGCTGAAACCAAGCCACAAGAAAGGGAAGATGGACCGCAAGTCTGAAAAGGGAATCATGGTAGGATATGAGTGGGACTCACCATGTTACAGAATTTATATCCCAAGAACAGGAAATATAGTCAGCTCGGACAACGTAATTTTTCACGAAGCCAAGCCTGAAGCAAAGCCGAGGACAGAACTGAGTTACTCAAACCCGCAAGAAACGACAGATGTAGTACAGGAAGAGGAAATTGAGCGAGAAGAAAACGAGCCAGACGAAGACGGACAGCAGGAAAATCCGAAAGAAAAAGGCAGCAAGACAACACCAGCGAATCAGAAAGTAGGACGAGAACTGAGAGACCGCAGCACCTTGCAACGGCCAAAACGATATGCCGACTATATCACCGACTTCTGGGGAGGAGGTAACATTGCACAATGTGCACTGATCGGTGAAGTTGAGGAAATCGCCGTTGAAGATGCACTGAAGGATCCAAATTGGAGAAAGGCGATGCAGGAGGAGTATGATTCATTGATGAGAATGAAAACCTGGAAGCTTGAAGAATGCCCGAAGGATGTCAAGCCACTATCTTGTAGATGGGTTCTGCGAGAGAAAGCGAACGGAAAATTGAAAGCCAGACTTGTCGCCAGAGGCTTTGAACAAAAAGAAGGAATAGACTATGGAGAGACATTCAGCCCAGTAGCCCGCCATGCTTCGATACGATTGATTTTGAGCCATGCTGCAACAGAAGGGATGAAGTTAGTCGCATTTGATGTCAAGACCGCTTTTCTGTATGGAAAGCTGACTGAAGTTCTGCACATGACTCAACCCCAAGGATTCAGAGATGGAAGTGAAAATGTATGTCGTCTCTTAAAAGCAATTTATGGTCTGAAACAAGCTCCAAGAGTATGGAACGAGGAAGTCACAGGGAAGCTTGAAGACTTTGGACTGATGAGTACCGACGATGACCCCTGTGTTTATTATAATCAGGACAGGAGCATCTTGATGACACTATTTGTAGATGATGGGCTTATTGCAGCAAAGGACCTGGCAGAAATCTACAAGTTGTTGAAGAAAATTAGTCAAGTATTCGAGATTACCTACAGTGAGACTGTGCAAGAAAAGTTCTCATATCTGGGGATGGAACTGAAAGTGAAGACTGATGGAATATCTGTGAGCCAACCCAGGTACACGAAGAAGATGCTCGAGAAGATGAAACATGCGGACTGCAACCCCGTCTCAACTCCCATAGACGTTGGACTTGCAAAAGAAGTGATGGAGACACCGAATGATCAACCAACAGCTACCAATGTACCCTATCGAGAAGCAATTGGCAGTCTGTTGTACCTTGCAACAATCTCCAGGCCAGACATAAGTTTCGCAGTAAATCTACTCAGCAGATTCTGTGCACAACCGACTGACACTCACTGGACTATGGTAAAGCGAGTATTCAAGTATTTGAGAGGTACGATTAACTGTGGAATTTTCTTCAATGGAGATGACAAACTTGAAGCTTACTCTGATTCGGACTTTGGAGGAGACAGGAAGACCATGCAATCCACGACTGGAGTACTACTCATACGAGGTGGACCACTGGTGTGGTACTCGCAAAAGCAGCGACTCGTTGCAACCTCCACAGCCGAAGCCGAGTACCGAGCAGCAGTAGCCGCTATTGATGATGTCTGTTGGATCAGAAGGATTGCTCGTGAGCTCAACATTTTGAAGACTGATCAACCCACTGATCTCTACGTGGACAACAGATCTGCACTTCACATGCTCAAGAACGCTCACGAAGGAAAAACCAACAAAGGCAAGAAACACATCGAAATTCCTCGTAAGTATATCCAACAGCACATCGACAAAACTGTAAGTCCAAAACCGATTCGAAGTGAACAACAATTAGCTGACATCTTCACCAAACCTTTGTGTAAGAAAATTTTTATAAATCTGCGTAGTGAATTAATCCAGGAGGAGTGTTGAGGTGAATTAATTTCACGAGTAATTAAAATGTAATTAGTTTTTTGTAGAACAATTCGAACTTAATAGTCGATTGTATGTTCAATAGTGCAAACTGATTAGTGTGCTCCGAAATTATATCAGTTGCCAATTAAGTTTCGATTTTGGTTTTTGTTTTTTTTTCTTAACAATAAAAACTAACTTTGGAAAAGTGGTGTTGTTTTTCATTTTTATTAACTGGAGATCATCGAATTAACAACAATATAACTTAATTTCGATGAATAAAGTGAATTTAAGTTATTTTCGATGTACTCGATGAATATAACTTAATTTCGATGAATAAAGTGAATTTAAGTTATTTTCGATGTACTCAATGAATATAACTTAATTTCGATGAATAAAGTGAATTTAAGTTATTTTCGATGTACTCGATGAATGTAACTTAATTTCGATGAATAAAGTGAATTTAAGTTATTTTCGATGTACTCGATGAATATAACTTAATTTCGATGAATAAAGTGAATTTAAGTTATTTTCGATGTACTCGATGAATATAACTTAATTTCCATGAATAAAGTGAATTTAAGTTATTTTCGATGTACTCGGTGAATATAACTTAATTTCGATGAATAAAGTGAATTTAAGTTATTTTCGATGTACTCGATGAATGTAACTTAATTTCGATGAATAAAGTGAATTTAAGTTATTTTCGATGTACTCGATGATATAACTTAATTTCGATGAATAAAGTGAATTTAAGTTATTTTCGATGTATTTGATGAATGTAAATTAGTTTCGATGAATAAAGTGAATTTAAGTTATTTTCGATGTACTCGATGCATATAACTTAATTTCGATGAATAAAGTGAATTTAAGTTATTTTCGATGTACTCGATGAATGTAACTTAATTTCGCTGAATAAAGTGAATTTAAGTTATTTTCGATGTACTCGATGAATGTAACTTAATTCCGATGAATAAAGTGAATTTAAGTTATTTTCGATGTACTCGATGAATGTAACTTAATTTCGATGAATAAAGTGAATTTAAGTTATTTTCGATGTACTCGATGAATATAACTTAATTTCGATGAATAAAGTGAATTTAAGTTATTTTCGATGTACTCGATGAGTATAACTTAGTTTCGATGAATAAAGTGAATTTAAGTTATTTACGATGTACTCGATGAATATAACTTAATTTCGATGAATAAAGTGAATTTAAGTTATTTTCGATGTACTCGATGAATGTAACTTAATTTCGATGAATAAAGTGAATTTAAGTTATTTTCGATGTACTCCATGAATGTAACTTAATTTCGATGAATAAAGTGAATTTAAGTTATTTTCGATGTACTCGATGAATATAACTTAATTTCGATGAATAAAGTGAATTTAAGTTATTTTCGATGTACTCGATGAATGTAACTTAATTTCGATGAATAAAGTGAATTTAAGTTATTTTCGATGTACTCGATGAATATAACTTAATTTCGATGAATAAAGTGAATTTAAGTTATTTTCGATGTACTCGATGAATGTAACTTAATTTCGATGAATAAAGTGAATTTAAGTTATTTTCGATGTACTCGATGAATATAACTTAATTTCGATGAATAAAGTGAATTTAAGTTATTTTCGATGTACTCGATGAATGTAACTTAATTTCGATGAATAAAGTGAATTTAAGTTATTTTCGATGTACTCGATGAATGTAACTTAATTTCGATGAATAAAGTGAATTTAAGTTATTTTCGATGTACTCGATGAATATAACTTAATTTCGATGAATAAAGTGAATTTAAGTTATTTTCGATGTACTCGATGAATGTAACTTAATTTCGATGAATAAAGTGAATTTAAGTTATTTTCGATGTACTCGATGAATATAACTTAATTTCGATGAATAAAGTGAATTTAAGTTATTTTCGATGTACTCGATGAATATAACTTAATTTCGATGAATAAAGTGAATTTAAGTTATTTTCGATGTACTCGATGAATATAACTTAATTTCGATGAATAAAGTGAATTTAAGTTATTTTCGATGTACTCGATGAATGTAACTTAATTTCGATGAATAAAGTGAATTTAAGTTATTTTCGATGTACTCGATGAATGTAACTTAATTTCGATGAATAAAGTGAATTTAAGTTATTTTCGATGTACTCGATGAATATAACTTAATTTCGATGAATAAAGTGAATTTAAGTTATTTTCGATGTACTCGATGAATGTAACTTAATTTCGATGAATAAAGTGAATTTAAGTTATTTTCGATGTACTCGATGAATGTAACTTAATTTCGATGAATAAAGTGAATTTAAGTTATTTTCGATGTACTCGATGAATATAACTTAATTTCGATGAATAAAGTGAATTTAAGTTATTTTCGATGTACTCGATGAATGTAACTTAATTTCGATGAATAAAGTGAATTTAAGTTATTTTCGATGTACTCGATGAATATAACTTAATTTCGATGAATAAAGTGAATTTAAGTTATTTTCGATGTACTCGATGAATGTAACTTAATTTCGATGAATAAAGTGAATTTAAGTTATTTTCGATGTACTCGATGAATATAACTTAATTTCGATGAATAAAGTGAATTTAAGTTATTTTCGATGTACTCGATGAATGTAACTTAATTTCGATGAATAAAGCGAATTTAAGTTATTTTCGATGTACTCGATGAATGTAACTTAATTTCGATGAATAAAGTGAATTTAAGTTATTTTCGATGTACTCGATGAATGTAACTTAATTTCGATGAATAAAGAGAATTTAAGTTATTTTCGATGTACTCGATGAATGTAACTTAATTTCGATGAATAAAGTGAATTTAAGTTATTTTCGATGTACTCGATGAATGTAACTTAATTTCGATGAATAAAGTGAATTTAAGTTATTTTCGATGTATTTGATGAATATAACTTAATTTCGATGAATAAAGTGAATTTAAGTTATTTTCGATGTACTCGATGAATATAACTTAATTTCGATGAATAAAGTGAATTTAAGTTATTTTCGATGTACTCGATGAATATAACTTAATTTCGATGAATAAAGTGAATTTAAGTTATTTTCGATGTACTCGAAGAATGTAACTTAATTTCGATGAATAAAGTGAATTTAAGTTATTTTCTATGTACTCGATGAATGTAACTTAATTTCGATGAATAAAGTGAGTTTAAGTTATTTTCGATGTATTTGATGAATATAACTTAATTTCGATGAATAAAGTGAATTTAAGTTATTTTCGATGTACTCGATGAATATAACTTAATTTCGATGAATAAAGTGAATTTAAGTTATTTTCGATGTACTCGATGAATATAACTTAATTTCGATGAATAAAGTGAATTTAAGTTATTTTCGATGTACTCGGTGAATATAACTTAATTTCGATGAATAAAGTGAATTTAAGTTATTTTCGATGTACTCGATGAATGTAACTTAATTTCGATGAATAAAGTGAATTTAAGTTATTTTCGATGTACTCGATGATATAACTTAATTTCGATGAATAAAGTGAATTTAAGTTATTTTCGATGTATTTGATGAATGTAACTTAGTTTCGATGAATAAAGTGAATTTAAGTTATTTTCGATGTACTCGATGCATATAACTTAATTTCGATGAATAAAGTGAATTTAAGTTATTTTCGATGTACTCGATGAATGTAACTTAATTTCGCTGAATAAAGTGAATTTAAGTTATTTTCGATGTACTCGATGAATGTAACTTAATTTCGATGAATAAAGTGAATTTAAGTTATTTTCGATGTACTCGATGAATGTAACTTAATTTCGATGAATAAAGTGAATTTAAGTTATTTTCGATGTACTCGATGAATATAACTTAATTTCGATGAATAAAGTGAATTTAAGTTATTTTCGATGTACTCGATGAGTATAACTTAATTTCGATGAATAAAGTGAATTTAAGTTATTTACGATGTACTCGATGAATATAACTTAATTTCGATGAATAAAGTGAATTTAAGTTATTTTCGATGTACTCGATGAATGTAACTTAATTTCGATGAATAAAGTGAATTTAAGTTATTTTCGATGTACTCCATGAATGTAACTTAATTTCGATGAATAAAGTGAATTTAAGTTATTTTCGATGTACTCGATGAATATAACTTAATTTCGATGAATAAAGTGAATTTAAGTTATTTTCGATGTACTCGATGAATGTAACTTAATTTCGATGAATAAAGTGAATTTAAGTTATTTTCGATGTACTCGATGAATATAACTTAATTTCGATGAATAAAGTGAATTTAAGTTATTTTCGATGTACTCGATGAATGTAACTTAATTTCGATGAATAAAGTGAATTTAAGTTATTTTCGATGTACTCGATGAATATAACTTAATTTCGATGAATAAAGTGAATTTAAGTTATTTTCGATGTACTCGATGAATGTAACTTAATTTCGATGAATAAAGTGAATTTAAGTTATTTTCGATGTACTCGATGAATGTAACTTAATTTCGATGAATAAAGTGAATTTAAGTTATTTTCGATGTACTCGATGAATATAACTTAATTTCGATGAATAAAGTGAATTTAAGTTATTTTCGATGTACTCGATGAATGTAACTTAATTTCGATGAATAAAGTGAATTTAAGTTATTTTCGATGTACTCGATGAATATAACTTAATTTCGATGAATAAAGTGAATTTAAGTTATTTTCGATGTACTCGATGAATATAACTTAATTTCGATGAATAAAGTGAATTTAAGTTATTTTCGATGTACTCGATGAATATAACTTAATTTCGATGAATAAAGTGAATTTAAGTTATTTTCGATGTACTCGATGAATGTAACTTAATTTCGATGAATAAAGTGAATTTAAGTTATTTTCGATGTACTCGATGAATGTAACTTAATTTCGATGAATAAAGTGAATTTAAGTTATTTTCGATGTACTCGATGAATATAAATTAATTTCGATGAATAAAGTGAATTTAAGTTATTTTCGATGTACTCGATGAATGTAACTTAATTTCGATGAATAAAGTGAATTTAAGTTATTTTCGATGTACTCGATGAATGTAACTTAATTTCGATGAATAAAGTGAATTTAAGTTATTTCGATGTACTCGATGAATATAACTTAATTTCGATGAATAAAGTGAATTTAAGTTATTTTCGATGTACTCGATGAATGTAACTTAATTTCGATGAATAAAGTGAATTTAAGTTATTTTCGATGTACTCGATGAATATAACTTAATTTCGATGAATAAAGTGAATTTAAGTTATTTTCGATGTACTCGATGAATGTAACTTAATTTCGATGAATAAAGTGAATTTAAGTTATTTCGATGTACTCGATGAATATAACTTAATTTCGATGAATAAAGTGAATTTAAGTTATTTTCGATGTACTCGATGAATGTAACTTAATTTCGATGAATAAAGCGAATTTAAGTTATTTTCGATGTACTCGATGAATGTAACTTAATTTCGATGAATAAAGTGAATTTAAGTTATTTTCGATGTACTCGATGAATGTAACTTAATTTCGATGAATAAAGAGAATTTAAGTTATTTTCGATGTACTCGATGAATGTAACTTAATTTCGATGAATAAAGTGAATTTAAGTTATTTTCGATGTACTCGATGAATGTAACTTAATTTCGATGAATAAAGTGAATTTAAGTTATTTTCGATGTATTTGATGAATATAACTTAATTTCGATGAATAAAGTGAATTTAAGTTATTTTCGATGTACTCGATGAATATAACTTAATTTCGATGAATAAAGTGAATTTAAGTTATTTTCGATGTACTCGATGAATATAACTTAATTTCGATGAATAAAGTGAATTTAAGTTATTTTCGATGTACTCGAAGAATGTAACTTAATTTCGATGAATAAAGTGAATTTAAGTTATTTTCTATGTACTCGATGAATGTAACTTAATTTCGATGAATAAAGTGAGTTTAAGTTATTTTCGATGTATTTGATGAATATAACTTAATTTCGATGAATAAAGTGAATTTAAGTTATTTTCGATGTACTCGATGAATATAACTTAATTTCGATGAATAAAGTGAATTTAAGTTATTTTCGATGTACTCGATGAATGTAACTTAATTTCGATGAATAAAGTGAATTTAAGTTATTTTCGATGTACTCGATGAATATAACTTAATTTCGATGAATAAAGTGAATTTAAGTTATTTTCGATGTACTCGATGAATATAACTTAATTTCGATGAATAAAGTGAATTTAAGTTATTTTCGATGTATTTGATGAATATAACTTAATTTCGATGAATAAAGTGAATTTAAGTTATTTTCGATGTATTTGATGAATGTAACTTAATTTCGATGAATAAAGTGAATTTAAGTTATTTTCGATGTACTCGATGAGTATAACTTAATTTCGATGAATAAAGTGAATTTAAGTTATTTTCGATGTACTCGATGAATGTAACTTAATTTCGATGAATAAAGTGAATTTAAGTTATTTTCGATGTATTTGATGAATATAACTTAATTTCGATGAATAAAGTGAATTTAAGTTATTTTCGATGTATTTGATGAATGTAACTTAATTTCGATGAATAAAGTGAATTTAAGTTATTTTCGATGTACTCGATGAATATAACTTAATTTCGATGAATAAAGTGAATTTAAGTTATTTTCGATGTACTCGATGAATTTAACTTAATTTCGATGAATAAAGTGAATTTAAGTTATTTTCGATGTACTCGATGAATGTAACTTAATTTCGATGAATAAAGTGAATTTAAGTTATTTTCGATGTATTTGATGAATATAACTTAATTTCGATGAATAAAGTGAATTTAAGTTATTTTCGATGTACTCGATGAATGTAACTTAATTTCGATGAATAAAGTGAATTTAAGTTATTTTCGATGTATTTGATGAATATAACTTAATTTCGATGAATAAAGTGAATTTAAGTTATTTTCGATGTACTCGATGAATATAACTTAATTTCGATGAAAAGTGAATTTAAGTTATTTTCGATGTACTCGATGAATGTAACTTAATTTCGATGAATAAAGTGAATTTAAGTTATTTTCGATGTACTCGATGAATATAACTTAATTTCGATGAATAAAGTGAATTTAAGTTATTTTCGATGTACTCGATGAATATAACTTAATTTCGATGAATAAAGTGAATTTAAGTTATTTTCGATGTATTGATGAATATAACTTAATTTCGATGAATAAAGTGAATTTAAGTTATTTTCGATGTATTTGATGAATGTAACTTAATTTCGATGAATAAAGTGAATTTAAGTTATTTTCGATGTACTCGATGAGTATAACTTAATTTCGATGAATAAAGTGAATTTAAGTTATTTTCGATGTACTCGATGAATGTAACTTAATTTCGATGAATAAAGTGAATTTAAGTTATTTTCGATGTACTCGATGAATATAACTTAATTTCGATGAATAAAGTGAATTTAAGTTATTTTCGATGTACTCGATGAATATAACTTAATTTCGATGAATAAAGTGAATTTAAGTTATTTTCGATGTACTCGATGAATGTAACTTAATTTCGATGAATAAAGTGAATTTAAGTTATTTTCGATGTACTCGATGAATATAACTTAATTTCGATGAATAAAGTGATTTAAGTTATTTTCGATGTACTCGATGAATGTAACTTAATTTCGATGATAAAGTGAATTTAAGTTATTTTCGATGTACTCGATGAATGTAACTTAATTTCGATGAATAAAGTGAATTTAAGTTATTTTCGATGTACTCGATGAATGTAACTTAATTTCGATGAATAAAGTGAATTTAAGTTATTTTCGATGTACTCGATGAATATAACTTAATTTCGATGAATAAAGTGAATTTAAGTTATTTTCGATGTACTCGATGAATGTAACTTAATTTCGATGAATAAAGTGAATTTAAGTTATTTTCGATGTACTCGATGAATATAACTTAATTTCGATGAATAAAGTGAATTTAAGTTATTTTCGATGTACTCGATGAATGTAACTTAATTTCGATGAATAAAGTGAATTTAAGTTATTTTCGATGTACTCGATGAATAGTAACTTAATTTCGATGAATAAAGTGAATTTAAGTTATTTTCGATGTACTCGATGAATGTAACTTAATTTCGATGAATAAAGTGAATTTAAGTTATTTTCGATGTACTCGATGAATGTAACTTAATTTCGATGAATAAAGTGAATTTAAGTTATTTTCGATGTACTCGATGAATATAACTTAATTTCGATGAATAAAGTGAATTTAAGTTATTTTCGATGTACTCGATGAATGTAACTTAATTTCGATGAATAAAGTGAATTTAAGTTATTTTCGATGTACTCGATGATGTAACTTAATTTCGATGAATAAAGTGAATTTAAGTTATTTTCGATGTACTCGATGAATGTAACTTAATTTCGATGAATAAAGTGAATTTAAGTTATTTCGATGTACTCGATGAATGTAACTTAATTTCGATGAATAAAGTGAATTTAAGTTATTTTCGATGTACTCGATGAATATAACTTAATTTCGATGAATAAAGTGAATTTAAGTTATTTTCGATGTACTCGATGAATATAACTTAATTTCGATGAATAAAGTGAATTTAAGTTATTTTCGATGTACTCGATGAATGTAACTTAATTTCGATGAATAAAGTGAATTTAAGTTATTTTCGATGTACTCGATGAATGTAACTTAATTTCGATGAATAAAGTGAATTTAAGTTATTTTCGATGTACTCGATGAATATAACTTAATTTCGATGAATAAAGTGAATTTAAGTTATTTTCGATGTACTCGATGAATGTAACTTAATTTCGATGAATAAAGTGAATTTAAGTTATTTTCGATGTACTCGATGAATGTAACTTAATTTCGATGAATAAAGTGAATTTAAGTTATTTTCGATGTACTCGATGAATGTAACTTAATTTCGATGAATAAAGTGAATTTAAGTTATTTTCGATGTACTCGATGAATATAACTTAATTTCGATGAATAAAGTGAATTTAAGTTATTTTCGATGTACTCGATGAATATAACTTAATTTCGATGAATAAAGTGAATTTAAGTTATTTTCGATGTACTCGATGAATGTAACTTAATTTCGATGAATAAAGTGAATTTAAGTTATTTTCGATGTACTCGATGAATGTAACTTAATTTCGATGAATAAAGTGAATTTAAGTTATTTTCGATGTACTCGATGAATATAACTTAATTTCGATGAATAAAGTGAATTTAAGTTATTTTCGATGTACTCGATGAATGTAACTTAATTTCGATGAATAAAGTGAATTTAAGTTATTTTCGATGTACTCGATGAATGTAACTTAATTTCGATGAATAAAGTGAATTTAAGTTATTTTCGATGTACTCGATGATATAACTTAATTTCGATGAATAAAGTGAATTTAAGTTATTTTCGATGTACTCGATGAATGTAACTTAATTTCGATGAATAAAGTGAATTTAAGTTATTTTCGATGTACTCGATGAATATAACTTAATTTCGATGAATAAAGTGAATTTAAGTTATTTTCGATGTACTCGATGAATGTAACTTAATTTCGATGAATAAAGTGAATTTAAGTTATTTTCGATGTACTCGATGAATATAACTTAATTTCGATGAATAAAGTGAATTTAAGTTATTTTCGATGTACTCGATGCATATAACTTAATTTCGATGAATAAAGTGAATTTAAGTTATTTTCGATGTACTCGATGAATGTAACTTAATTTCGCTGAATAAAGTGAATTTAAGTTATTTTCGATGTACTCGATGAATATAACTTAATTTCGATGAATAAAGTGAATTTAAGTTATT
>CATLJY010000235.1:0-63308 GCA_949987705.1 Thereva unica | reverse complement strand
AATTGTCACTGGAACTTTCAAATACAACGAGAGCGCTTTTGCCACCCCATAGTTTGCTTGGATGCGGATTGCGAGCGAATTTTTAACTAAGTTTTGTTTTAATTTATTGCTTATCGAGTCACCCCTGACACAAAAAGTGCCCGGGTTTTAGACGCCCTTAAAACTAGAACAAATGCGGGAAACCAGGACGGATGGGAGCCCTAACTATAGAGAATTTTCGCAAATAGAAAAGTTGGGCGTCTTGTCAAAAGGAAGCTACTCACAAAATTTAAGTTTGTTACTAATCATTAAAAAAATTGCTCAGGGACTGTGAACTATTACTTAAATCATCAAGAATAGAATTTTAGAAGAAAAACGAATGGAATTTTATACTAATTCATATCCCTGCCGCCCCATCGCAGAAAGCTATCTACGCCACTGCCTCGCATATGGTTCAAGCAAGAATCATGCTTTCCTGTGTAGCTCAAAAGTTCATAGAATAATTTTTGAAATACGCGAGTTTTTTCTGTTTTTTTTTTTTAGTGTAGTTGAGATTCACCCAATAACATTCTGTTTGCAAGGGGTGGAAAAAAATAAGTAAAGTTCAAAGAAAACATCTAGATAAAGTTCTAGGGACATGAAAACACTACAGGTTGGGTTTTGAATACAGATCATGTCGTGAAAACGAATGCCTTAGTTTGAAAGAACATTATTTCCTTATGTTTATAAGGACGAAAAGGGGATTTCCTTCCGTGTTTACGTAATAGATGAGATTTCCTGGCACCATCGTTGATGTTGCCTCATTTATATAAACGTACGTGTTGCTCTTAATAAGTGGATAACTGATCACTTTTTATTTCTTTTTCTTCTTTTTTTTATTATTTGCAGATATGAAAGTGAGCACGCCCAGATTCACCAAGAAGTCCTGGCTGGCATTTCCTGCTCTTCGTGGTGCCTACAAGCACGTTCAGGTAAAACAAATTCCAATCCCCATAAGGATCTTGATGATACATTCTCCTCCTGCCTCCTATTTCCCATTCCCCATCACACTTTTCCTAATATTTATTATAACCAAAGAAAGAAAGGAAAAGAAACATCCTGTTGACGCCTCCAGGTGCCCTTGCACCATTCCTCTTCGAAAGGAGTCAAGGAAATCATATCATCTTCTTTTTCTCTTTTCAGCTAAGAGTGGAGTTTCGTCCGGAATCATTTGATGGAATCATCTTATTAACAGGCGAACGGGATGACCTGACTGGGGATTTCATGGCTCTCCTTATCCATCAAGGATTTATTGAATTTTGGTAAGATGAATTGGATCTAAGGCTCTTGCCCTCATCTAATTAAATGATAATATGCGGTGTTTGTGGCTTGTGTGAGTGCGCAGCGGGGGGGAATGGGCTGGGACCTTTTACGATATTTACTATATATATCTGCCAGTGTATGCTTATCTATTTACTAGAAAGAAGCCTTGTGGGTATCCTTGTTATATATGGGCATACATTGCTGCTATCTGATTGACGTAATGACCCGTCCCTCCAGGGTTTCCTATAAGTGACCCTTGGTAGTAGTAACGAAAATCACTAATCGGGAGCATAGCCCTTTTCTGTTCGGCCCCAGTGTACACATATAAAATGAAATGAAGTATCCTTGCCAACTAATTAGGAGGTCCTTCCGATTAATGATGTATAGATTAAATTCAGTGTGGCAGATGATATTTGCCGGAAGAGCTCTCTGATTTTGACTGCGGTGACGAATGGCGTCGTAACATTCTGCGTTGGTTGCGGTTGACAAATTAATTATTCACATACTCCCGGCATGCCTGACTGGCTTGGAGGTGGGTGATCCCCCGCTAGTTGAGCCCCAAAAGGGTGGGTGTTTTTTGGCGGTATGGAGATACAAACGTGTCCTGCTGTAGGTGTTCGTTTTGGCCCGTTTTCTTGCTGCTCGAGTCCCTATCGGAGAACAATTTTCTTCTCTAATCTGATTAATTGTCACCGATACCGAATTGCCACTTTTGGTTTTCCTGTCAGGAGTCCTGCGATAACAGTAATTTTATTTGCGTGTTCTTAAGCTTCAAATTACGCCATTCTATGCAGAGTAGGGATGGCGGTTATAGTTTCGAATAAATCAAGGACCCGTTTTTATTGTTGACACGTGATTTGTTGTTACGTGTTCACGCCGCCGTGCTTGTATCAGAGATTATTAATGGCGGTTGTAAACATGTTAAACTAAATCGATGGAAACAATTTTGGGGCCATTCGCTCTTTTGTAATTTATTTCGTTATAAATTTTTGGGGGATAAAACGTATTATTAACAGTATAACTTTATATTTGTCTTTAGTGGATTGAGTGGATGGAAATTTTTGGAAGAGTGGATTTTAATATTTTATTGGTAAAGTTTTTTTTATAAGCCCGATTTTTACAATAGATAAGTTTGTATTACCATCCTCATTCGTTTTCAGCTTCCCCTTCTATAAGAGATACTATGTACTTTCGTGCGACAATAATTTTTCTATTAGTTTTTGTAACATTCGGGGACTTAATACAAACTTCCTGGCCGTTACGTGCGAATTATTACTGCCCCTAATATTCTCGCCCGGAGTTAAACTCCGGAGTGTTACCAGATCTTGATTTAGATCGATTTCAGGTGACAGGGTATAACTTACTTCCTCCCCTTTAATCCCTCATGGGACATAGAGCGGAAACAGTTGCCCTCCAGCGGACTCTGTTTTGTGCGACAGCTCTCAGCTCCGACCACGATCTCCCACTTGTTGCGGCCTCTAATAGTAGGGTTCTCCACCACGTTGCTCTAGGTCTTTCGACTCGACCGGATCCTTGCGGAGTCCAGTCAAGAGCCTGTTAGGCTAGATTCTCGTTTTAGCGTCCAAGGTATGGCCAATCATTCCCTGCGCCTGATTTGGTCGTCTATCCTTTCTTGGCCGGCACGGCGCCATAGTTATTCGTTTGAAATTCTATCTTGCCAGCAGATTTTTAGGATACGGCGCAGGCGTCTCTTGATGAAAACTTGTAGGCGGCCTGTGATGAATTGGGTGACTTTCCATGTTTCGCAACCGCATAAAAGAACTGCCTTAAAGTTGGAGTTGAGCAGCCGCAATTTGGTGTTAGTGGAGATCTGCGTTGATCTCCATATGCGGAACAGGCATGCATATGCGCCTCGTGCTTTATTTATTCTGGAACGTCTTCTTCTGCCCCGCCATTTTCGGTGATAGTACTACCGAGGTAGCAGAATTTATCTACCAGTTCCACGTCACGGTTATTCAGCGCAGTTCGTTCGAGGGTGTTTGCATTTATCCGCATTTCTTGGTTTTATTCGGATTCAGCCTCGAGCCTGCTGGACTACTTTCTTTTGCCAAATTATTTAACATGGTTTTGAGGTCCTAATGCCTGTGGGCCAGCAAACAGATATCATCCGCGTAGTTGAGGTCTTTAAGGCGGTCTACCAAACCCCATTGTATGCCGTCTGTTCCCCTATCTAGAGCGCCCACAAGGATGTCATTTATTACTAAAAGAAATAGTAAAGGCGAAAGTAGGCATCCTTGTCGTACTCCTGAACTCACCTCAAAGCAGTCGGACAATTTTCCAATGTGAAGAATTATCCATTTGGAGTTTTATTTATTTATTTTATTTATTTATTTCGTTTATAACATAAATTGTACATCAAGATTACATAATCTTTTAACGCTGAAAAACGCATGTACATTATAATTCTTCTTCTTTAACGGATCTACAACCGGGATCCGGTCCTGGCCTCGCGCAACTGTTCTCTCCACCGGTCCCGATTCTGAGCCGATGTCATCCAGTTTGGCATCCCTAAACTCTGAGCGTCCTGGTCCATGCCATCCTTCCAGCGAAGGTTGGGCCTCCCTCGCTGTCGCATCCCATAGGTCTTACCGCAGAGAACTTTGCGAGCAGGCTCATCTTCACTCATACGAGCTAGATGCCCTGCCCACCGGAGCCTACTGAGCTTTATTTTCTTCACAACATCTATGTCGCGATAGCGCTCGTAGATCTCGTCATTGTAGAGTCTCCGGAATCGTCCTTCCTCACATACGGGGCCAACAATCCTCCGAAGTATTTTCCTCTCAAACACGCCCAAGAGGTTTGAGTGCTTTTTGCTAAGCACCCACGTTTCGGATGCATATGTGAGAACGGGTAAGACCATAGTCTTATATAGTAAAAGTTTAGACGTTATGGTTAGATATTTGGATTTGAAGAGCCTTGACCGACTATAGTAGGCTTTGTTGGCTTTTAGCAGTCGTGCGCGTATTTCTGGTTCCATGCTATTGTCGGCTGCTACTATTGACCCAAGGTAGGTAAATGATTTTACCACGTCAAACTCGTGTTCCGCTACCTTGATTGAGGGACCAATGTTAGGTGGTCTTGTAGGCGCGGCCACCATGTACTTTGTTTTGCTTTCGTTAATGTGCAGTCCCAGATTTCCTGCCGCTTGCTCAATCTGAGTGAAAGCTTCTTGTACAGCTGTTGTTGTTCTTCCAATGATGTCAATGTCGTCTGCGTAAGCCAGTAATTGGGTGGACTTGTGGAGGATTGTACCCCTTGATGTCATTGATGATGTCATTATAATTACAACACATTAATTAATAAAAAGCGGAACGAGTGAATGAACTATTAAAAAGTGATAAAAGAAACAAAGCAAAACAAGTAAAAGTTAAGAAGAATGTAGTTGAAGGAATATTACTGGTTATTCAAAAAATTGAAGACGCGTTTCCTGAACACATTTAACGACCCCGCATTTTGTACGTAGTTAGGCAGACTATTCCAAACTTGAAGCGAATGAACAAAAAAAGATCTTTGCCCAACCAAGAAAGACACTCTTGGCAGTATAAATAACGTTCTTCTAGAAGTACGTCCAATTCGGAGATATTCATGTAGGTAAGATGGACGGTCGGAATGTAGAAGCTTATAAACAAATGTCAGTTCCTTGAGGAGTAGGTAATCATCAATTGTGCACCCCAGAAGAGAATAACGATATGGACTGATGTGCTCGGATCGGCGAAGACTGTAGACAAACCTTACGCAGTCGTTGAAAGCCACATTAAGCTTACCACGGCATGCAGCATCAAGAGAAGGAAAGACCAAACTGGCGTAGGTAAAGTATGGTAACACTAGAGATTTAATTATCTTTGAGCGCGAGCCTAAGGGTAAGATGGAGGCGTAAAGCCAGAGACGCCGTAAATTACCATAAATTTTAGATAACGTATGAGAAATATGATCGCAGCAGGTAAGTTGAGAATTCAGATAAACGCCTAAATTAATGACACGCGTTTGATAAGGTAGACGTGTATTCATAAGAACGATAGGTGGAAAACGGTCGGTATCTAATTTACTCCTATACATTGGAATGCAACACGATTTAGAGGCATTAAGTTGTAGACGGTTGGACACAGACCATTGATAAATACGTTTTAGATCTGCATTTATGGCCGCAATACAGTTCTCAGCCAGTCTAGGACTACTGTTTAAGTAGATCTGAACATCATCTGCATACATGTGGAGTTTGCAGCTTGTCACGACACTGCTAGGATCATTTATGTACATAGAAAATAGTAATGGACCTAGTATGGAGCCCTGCGGAACGCCGCATGTTATCGGTAAGGGATCCGAAATCGAGTTATGCAACCAAACTTTTTGGGAACGATTCTGCAGGTAACTGCGGATTAAAGAGGTAGCAGAGGATGTAAACCTCATGTGGGTTGCCAATTTGGTAAATAGGCGCATGTGGTCAACACTATCAAAAGCCTTACTGAAATCAAGAAGCACGAGAAAAGCAACATTACCGGAGTCAAGAGCCACTCGTAAGTCAGTAGTAACCTTCAGAAGTGCAGTTTCACAGCTATTGCCTTTGCGAAAGCCAGACTGGACCCGACTCAATAGGGACCCCGTCTCACAGTGACTGTCAATTTGCCATGCCATTAGTTTTTCTAGTAATTTACCTAAATAACATAAGATACTTATAGGACGATAGTCTGCAAGACTACTTGGGGATTTACATTTAGGTAGTGCAATTACTTTCGCTTTTTTCCATTGAAGCGGAAAATGTGATTTCATAAGACAGCTATTAAAAATACGAGAGATGTAGGGGAGAATTACAGGAAGAATTAGCTTGAGAAATATGGGTGGGAGGTTGCCCTGTCCAGTAGCGTCGGATTTAATAGCATAGAAGGCTTTACGGACTTCCACGTAGTCCACGTTTCGGAAACTAAAAATACCAGTATTATTACCAGTAGACGTAGAGCAATGAGTATCACAAACTTTGCTTGTTGCAGCTGTGAAATGTTTATTGAACTCATTCGGGCTAAGATTGACCTGGGCTACAGAGTCATTTCCATGGACTCCAAGTTGCTTTATGTTCGCCCAAAATTTCTTTGCAGGCAAATTAGGACTAAGCTTTGACGAAAAGAATCGTAGTTTTTCTCTACGGATGGCAGAGGTAACTAAGTTCCGAACATATTTATACCTTTCTAAATTTACGACAGTTTTATTTTTCTTGTATTTTCTGAATAAAAATTCCCTTTCAGAAATCAGTCGGTTAAATTGAGAGGAAAACCAGGGGAAGATGGTAGAAAGCATTCGTTTAGTTTTGACCGGAACAAAGGATTCATGCAGAAGGTTACAGTTGTATAATTTTATTTTTTTACCAGGCATTCCACGTCGCCGTAGTGCCTGCCTTATACACCTCCTATTGACCGAGTTGAACGCTTTCTCATAATCTACGAAAGCAAGGTACAGGGGGTATCGTAATTCAGTAGACTGCTCCTCTATGATTTGTGGTGTTAATATGGTCTATCCAGGAGCGGCCCTTTCTGAATCCAGTCTGTTGTCTTCTAAGCGTTCGGTCTACTGTCTCTCTTATCCATAATTATGTAATGTGGGACAAGATTTTACCCACAGTAGATAATAAACAGATGCCTCTCCAATTGTCACATATTGTTAGGTCCCCCTTTTTTGGTATTTTGACTATGATACCTTCCGTTCAATCCTCCGGAAAGGCACAGGTGTTCCATGCTATTTCCAGGATTGGCAGTAGCGCATCTGCTATGAGGCTGGAATCGGCTTTCCACATTTCTGGCGGGATGCCATCTTTTGCAGCTGCTTTACCAGTGGCCATTGCATGAAATACGGTTACTATTTCCGTCTTGGATGGTGCCCGGGTGGTGATTCTTATTGGCTGTGCAATGTTGCTGTTTTCCTGAGGCTCCTGTGCAACGGCACCATTCAGGGCGGCGAAGAAGTAATCTTTCCATCTTTGGAGCTGTTACTCGTCTCTGCACAGAAGCGTTTCATCCGCCTTTCAGATGTACTCGTTTATCTGCTACCTTTTATCACGCCGAGCGCTTCTTTTTACCGGGGCAATTGGGAGTATTCTCGTTAAATTTGGTGATGTCTTTCCGGGTCGCCTGTAGAGTTCACGTTATTTTTGAGGGCCCTTCTGCATTTTATTTTTTGCCAGGTTGTTGCTTGGACAAATGGTTTATCAGTGTATGTATACTATGGATAAGGTAAAGTCTCTTTTTTTTATGTGACAGACTAGAGGCTTAGGGAAAGTCCCTTTGTACTGTCGACAATCTATTTTTTTTTTCGTATAGAGTGAATGTCGAACAGCAGCTCTAGCCGGAAGATAGAGAGAAGAGAAGGAAGTAACTGTCACAACCTGGCCGCGATATTTTATTCCACCTACTCACAGCCATTTGGCGACTCTGACATCGGGGCGTCGAGAACAACTCGCTGGAGTGTTATGCCTCCTGAAACGAGTTGAATCTCAACAACCAACCGATGGCATGCGCTTGGTGGAGCGGGGAAGGACTAGGGAAGGCTATGACAAGGGAATCAGGAATGTAAAGAGGGAAGAAGAAAGAAGGAAAGTTAGGTGGAAAAGGCGAAGGACCGTGGCGCCGCCGGGATTCGAACCCGGGACCTCTGTGGGCTATCCCCCTGCTATAGTCAGGCGCCTTACCTCTAGACTACCGAGGCCCCTCTCTTTGTCCATATGATGATTGTTTGACCGCTCTCGAGAAACGCTTGAAGTATAATCTGGCAGCACTGTACTAAAGTAACTCAACTCGACATGTGGCGATAAAGAAGAGAGACAAGTTCTGCCTAGGAACAATCAAAGGACCTGATAGACAAATTTTAATTGAGGGTAACAGTTGACGTTAACATATTTCATAGTGCTATAAGATGGGTTGATTAACTAAACGAAAATTAATACTAGCTGATATCTGTAAATTCCTTATTCCTCCGGAGGTTGTTTGACTACATTCGAACCTAATCAATAATAATTAGAACCAAGAAACATCAGTTAAAATATTTCAAGCACTATTTTAGTTCCAGTATTAGGATCCGGCATCAATTCTGTCTCTATCTTACACAACACCACAACGATTACATAAATTCTTAGGTCCGGTACGTCCAACAGCAAACAATTTTGCTCTAATTTTCTATGAAGAAAATAAATTCCATCTTATGACCAACTCAGCTTTGCTGACATTCTTTGAAAATCATGCATGAAGATCGACAACTGATGTGCGTGTCCACTTAGTCAGTCTTCTATGTATAAATTAATACCAGTGGCTTAAGAGTCCGAAATTGTCCAAATACAGAGCCCAGTGGAATTTCTTTGTGTTTATATAAAGCTGGTGAGAGCAAAAGTCTTAAAGGGACAGAAACTACTTGACGTCACAAAATCCCAGTTAATAATCTGAACGGGGCTTGTTAACATAATACTGGAATATATGATATCGACGCTAGCAAATGAGGAAAGCTATAAATTAATGTACTAATTATGCATAGCATTACAGAAACAAACTTAATTTTATTCGTGTACTTAATTAGTTTCTGGGTAGAATAAAATTGGGCTGAAATCGAATTCTTAAGGATACGGCTGTACGAAGTACTCCAATGCATGCAGTACGTAAGCAGAGAAGTTTTGCAGTTGTATGTCTGTGGTAGAAAGAAGTGCGAACGTTTTGTTGTTTCAGTCCTTAAAATATTCAACAGTGAAATAATTAATATGTAAAATCAATAAGAACAAAACAATGAAACAAAAAAGTGCGTGTAAAGGTCCATTCCAATGCAGAAAACAAACACAATCCACTAGCGAACAGCTCACAGTATAGTAGGTATACCCTGTATGCGTATCCAAGATATAGAGATATAACACTCTGATGGCTGAGGTGATTATGTTTCAAAAAAGTCCAATAATCAATTAATAGCATAAAGGCTTCAAAGAATTCAATCCGAACAAATGCTTTGGACTTGGAAATGTAGTCCTATCGCCCGAAAGCGCTTCGGCTGTAGCCAAACCTGTTTCTCAGACTGTTGGAAAATTTTACAGGTTCAAAATATTGGAAAAAGATTATTTCAATAACCTCTAACGAGCGCATATTAGAAATTACTTCTGATCTCTTCAAACCAATGAACGCGTTAATAAACTAAAAACTTTTTGAGTTTTGAGAAAATTTATTGGGGGCAAATGGCTAACAAAGACCGAACAGTCACTGCAGGCGAACACCTAGCAGCTCTATTAGCAAGTCCTAACCCTACCGCGGTGCCCCCGGGATACTTCTTCAGAAGGAACTAACGGGAGACGGGCGAATGGCGAGTTCTCTGCGCCATAAAACAGACTTTTAAGTCGGTTGGGCTGAGGGTTAGCAATCCGCTCCCATAGAAAAAACCATTGCTACGAATCGGGAAACAATGCCTCGGAACCGGATGGACAACACGGCAACAACCTTTGCTTTTCGTACCAGGACGCGAATCAGATCCTGGAATGTGAGAGTAATGCTTGCTGATGGACAGCTGGATGAAGTCCTCAACAAGATAAATCGATATAAAATCAAGATCATGGGACTCAGCGAGACCAGGGGCCAGTTCACGCAATTCGACACTCGACGTCGACAACGACGCTTTATGAAAACGACATTAATTTCTACGACGTTGAATTTGGGTTCACGTAAGTCGACGTGTCGAATGTCATTTTCCCAAAATAATTTTTCCTAAAGGTATGCAAAATCCAATGAAACTGCTGCACTTTTCACATTATCCACAAGGGGGACAAGTTGCAAATAATACTAAAACTTCAATAATATGAATAATTAAATTAATTAATTAAACAAATTCATAATAATATTGGAAAATCTCAACTCTGAATTTATTTTTGTACATCTAACTCTTCTTGGAGTAGTTATAATTGTTATTTTTCAACTAATAGTTTTACTTTTTCTATTGCATTTTGTTCGTTCAGAACTGTAAAAAGTTTTGTGTAAAATTATTTCTGCTCTGCTCTAATTGGCACCACAACTCGTTTTTAATACAACAATAAATGAATTCGACGCCAAATCTGGCGTCGAGAAGATTAACGACACTTTTAAAACGACAAACATAAAACGTCGACTTGCGTGAACCCAAAACGACATTTACGCGTCGTTTTCAGTCGACGTCGAATTGCGTGAACTGGCCCCAGATAGCCCGACGCGGGAGTGCATATCTGCCCAAACTGGGAGTCCTTCTTATATTCCGGGAGAAATGAAACTAAAAGCAGTAGGAGTGGCGTTGGCGTAATACTCACCAAAGAAGCCACGTCCAGCCTCATTAGCTGGTTACAAGTTTCTGAGAGGATTATTACAGAGGATTAGTACCAGACTACCAGACGCTAGTCCAATGCTAGGCTCCAACTGAAGACGCAGACGACGACATCAAGGAAGAGTTCTATATGTGGCACAATGACGTTTTTCGGTCTATTCTGTTTTAATGGGTGACCAACAACACCGGCCAACAACACAATTGGAAATCAAGGCATAGGCCAGGTCATTAATAGCAACAGTGATCTTTTCATTGACTTTTGTAGCTCCCACCAACTCATGGTAGATGGAACTTACTTTTGTCACAAGAAGATACACAAAGCGACCTGGGTAAGGCCCGACCGATGGTAGAATAAGAAATCAGATAGATCTCGTGGCCATCAGCCGCAGATGGAGGATGTCAGGAGTACCGGTTGTGTTCAAAATCCAGTGTTGCTGGTTTCTTTTCCCGTCAGTCACTCACGTAAGTGGCAATATGTTGAGTGACTAGCGTGATGTCTTTAACCTCACGTCTCCTACCGTTGTCGAAGGTAGGATCCATGCCGCGACCTAATATGTCCAGGTTAGAAGTTAAGAGGTTATCAAAAAGGTATTCCCCCTCTTGTTTACTCGCAGACCCCTCCTGTTAGAGTGACCCACGATATCCTTCAGTTCTATGGATGGTGGTGGATCCCTGGAGTTTTTAGAACAAAGTTATTACCAGTAGCTTGGAATTTAGCCAGCTGAGAAGGGTGTCTCTATCAAAAGTCTTGCAGATAGTTCTAGCAGCCAAACCAGACTCACCAAAGCAATGATTAGTTTGAGGTGCTCAGTTAGGCATACAAGTAGGTCACCTGCCTAAAGCCGCACTTGCTTGTAGTCTAAATCCTCCAAAATATTTCCATGCGGGTCAGCCGTTTCTACTTTTACTTCAAAATAAAGCTGAAGCTCAGCGTAAAATTCACTCTACTATTTTGAACGCTCTTTTGATGAAACTAAAAACATTTAAATTTATAATAATAATTAAAGTGCATGAATGTGGTATAAATTTATTCCCAAATTTTGATTTTTCCCCCAAATCCAGATAAATGTTAATAAAAAAATATAATAAAATACCCATTAAACATATGAAGTAGCTAACATTGCCGAACAAAGTAACTAACTGCTCGCAATGCTGATTGCATGTAGAGAGAACCAGACCGCCATTCAGTGTAGCAATGGCACCTAAATTAAAGTTCAGAAGTGAAGGTCATTGCTCAGTGGCGTTGTTAGGTCATTGTCTACAGTTTATCATTTAAGGCACAAAGTATACAGCACAAACTTGCTTCAGCTACTTCATTGTCTCGAAAGGACATTTTATAACACCACCCAAAATTTGTGTCGAAAGCATTATTTAACTGAATACTGTGATATAATACCTAGAACGAAACGGTAGAGCAAAAGTTCTAATTACTACTGTTAATACTTTAATGCTGTATCAGTATTAAATATAAAATTGTTAGACTTTACTGGGTTCTTAAAGAGGTGCTTTTCCTTTCATCTCCCTTCGACGTCGTTAAGTGGCCAACCCTTTTAGCGTTGCCATTAAGCATATTTCACTCGTTTGTTACTATAACATTTTCACCTCAAAGTGCATGAGCTCCGCCACTAGTCTGCACATACTCGTTCCAAAGAAACAAAAAACTATGCAGTGCTAAAAGGCATTATTTACTTATTGCTGTCCATGTGCTTGAGCACATTAAACGAACTCACGGATCCTCATTAAAGTCACCATCAGTAATTAAGGTAATATGAAAGCGGCATCTGGAATTTTTAATTTATTAAAGCAGGAACATAATGAATCCCTCGTAAAGCCCAGAACGGGCGACAATCCACAGACTGCATTTTAATATTGACACATCCGCAATCTACAGGGCAACAATGTACGAAGCGCCGTCAGTTGGCTAGGACATATTTCAAGGAAGCAATTTCCCCAGTTGTCAACCCTATTAAGCGTTATGCATGAAATGTGATAAAATTTTCAAACTTTCCACTTTGCTTAAATTTTGCGCTTAAATGTGGAAACACGTTGTCCTGGAATCCTGACAGCTCCGCATATAGCATCCTGTTATCTGACTCATCTCAAAACACTTCGCTAGACTTTCTACACATTAGTAGACAGAGTGCTGCGGCGTGGGTGTCGTCTGTGGGGGTACATGGGGGTGCCTGGAGGGTGGCCCCGTATTGTGTATTGTGTGTGGTGCACGAGCAGAACAGAACGGAACCGAGCTGCTTGTACGCCGGTGACACCCTGAGCTAGAAAACTTAATTGGAGTTGAGCTGGGGCTGTACGAACTGAGTGGAGGTGGCAATACACATTGTGACGTTTACTAAGCAGATGCTAGAGAGGTAGATGTCAGGCTTAATTGAACTCATTATTTGCAGGTTTGACTGCGGCTCGGGCACAGGCAATGTCCGGTCGAAGGAAACGGTTCTGCTTAATCAGTGGAACTCGGTGACAATCTACAGACATAGGTGGGATGCGTGGCTAGTACTTAACCATGGAGCACGAGTCCAAGGACGATCTAAGGTAAGTGCATTGATTTTATTTCCTGATAAATTTTTATAGGCTCTATTTTAAATTGGAAGATGGGAATACCTGATACGTGCAGTAGGAAGACATGAAAGGATTTTGTTAAGGAGAACGACGAACGTGGGGACGTACCCTACCATGTTCAAGGTTCATTATCACCCTTCCTTTCGTACATATACATAAACCATTCTATAAAAAGAAAAGTTCTTATTGATTTTGGGACAATATTCCAGATCATTATACTCCAACATTAAATGAAAACGTTTCTTTATAAACACGTCCACAAAATGAACTTATTTTGGGAACATATGCCATTTGCAGGCAGCGGATGTGTTATTTAGAAAATTTTAAAAATTCCAAACAACGAAGAAAATTTACTAAGAATTATGAACAAAATAAAAAGAAAATTCATAGAAGGTGTATACTGAGAATTATGTGCTCAGAATTAATTTTTATGTGGAGGGCTAAGCTCTGGACTTTTACTTTTTGCTTGAAATTAGGTTCAATAAGGTATTATCAGCCAAAAATTTATTATTTTCAAACCTTAAGGGGGTAAAACTACTCCTACATTAAAATTATAATTGAAAAAACTGCAAATGCAAATTTTTTTATATAAAGTTGATTTTTATAATTGTAGGGGTAGTTTTAGCCCCTTAAGGGTTGAAAATAATTTATTTTTGCCTGACAGTACGCCCACAATCGAATTTGAGGCATAAACTTTAAAAACAAAATCTTTACATGTTTTTCTATTTTTAGCCGATTTAGGGGTGGTTTCAACCCTTTAGGACTACCCCTTATCATAAAGTTCGCCTTCATTTAGTACAAATCAACCACCTTCGCAAATAAATATTAAAAAAAGTGCATTTCATCGCATTCGTTTTCATTATTATTGAAATAATCGCGAAAAACCCCTAAAAAGGGGTGTTTTTTGCATTTTTAGGGGTGACGCCCATGTTTTAGGACCGCGGCACCCCGATTTTCGTGATCAGCGACCCCAAAAACCTTTAGGGTTCGATTTTCTTAACGGTGTTATTTTGGAACACCCCCCCCCCCCCTCCGCGTTTCGAATGGACTAATACCCTGATCCCGGCACTGCCGTAGTCCGAACCATTACACTATTGAACAGAATCGATTTTAAAATTTCACCCAAGGAAACCCTTTATAGGGTAGGTGGAGGACATGAAGAGGAATCATAATCTGAAATTTTGAACAATTGGGTATAAAAAATAAAAAGTTATAAACAAAAAACTGAATAATTTGAAAAACCCTCTCTTTTGCCTCCCACGGCCCCAAAACAAATCGTAGGAGGCTCCACGACCCCTTAAAATCTTCGTAATTCTCCGTACAACAATTAAAAAATAATATAAAAATCCGCATTTGCCTCTAAGGGGGTCTGGGGGGCTCCTACGATTTTTTCAAATTTCGAACTTTAAACATTAATAACTTTTTATTTGTTATACCGGTTTGCATCAAACTTGGTAAACTATCATTTCTCAATGACATAAACCAAGTCCACCAGGTCCCGACCTTGGGTGATATTCGCTGTTCAACAGTGTTATCGGCTAGTTGATGGGACACTGTCCTTGTCTTTTCTTCTTCTTTATTCTTTGATCCGTTAGCTGCCGAGTCCGAGCAGGACGCCCCCGCAACGGATACCCTGCTGTCGATGCCGCTGGGTCTCGAACTCCATGAATGATTAGTTTCCATTCTTGCCGATTTTTGGCTACGTCTCGAGCCTCGGTAAGTCATTATCTTTGGTTCTTTAGGTCACCCTCCATATTCTTTAACCAGGTTTTCTTCGGTGCCGATCGCTGAATTCTCCAGTCTTCGTGACGGTCTTGCCAGAGAAGTTTATGTGGCCAAACCGCCTTAGACGTCGTTAAAGAAGAATCGGAAGGATCAACGCATGTAGAGGTCAACGCAGATCTGAACTAACACCAAACTGCGGCTGTTCAACTCCAACGTTAAGGCAGTTCTTCTGTACGGTTGCGCAACATGGAAAGTCACCCAATTCATCACAGGGCGCCTACAAGACTGCATCAACAGATGCCTGCGTCGTATCCAGGCACAGGAAATGAAATTGGATTGGCCATACCTTGCGACGCGAAAACGAGAATCTAGCCAAACCGGTCCTTGACTGGAATCCGTAAGGATCCCGCCGAGTCGGAAGCCCTAGAACAAAGTGGAGGAGAACCCTACTAGCAGAAGCCGCAACAACTGGGAGATCCTAGTCGGAGTTGAGAGCTGTCGCACAAAACAAAGTCCGCTGGAGAGCACCTGTTTCCGCCCTATGCCCCATGAGGAATTAAAGGATCGTAAAGAAGAAGAAGTAGGAAGGATCAACGTTCGGTAAAGGTGTTGCCTACTTTCGTCTCCTCAACCAATGATCCTGAATATTTGAACATCGGAACCTGTTCGATTTGAGTTCCATCGAGGTGAACACTGGCCCTCGATCCGTCGCATTTATTTTTAACCCTTATGATCGGGCGATGCGGGAAATGTTGTATATCGACCAAATTTGCGATTTTTCAAAGAATTCCAACGGGATTTCATTTACAATTGTTTCTTAAGTTTTCTAAATGAGTCGAACTCATCTACTTCCTTCTTCACAATTCTGCTGCTAATTTCATTTAAGCTGCGAGCACACGTTGCAAGGAAGTCGTCCTCTTTTTTTCTTTGCATTCTCCGCTTATTGGTCGCGAGCTCATTCGGTGCTTTGGTGTTTTAAAAGCCTATATTGGATAAATAATAATTTAATTGTGTCTATGATAGGTGCTAGCAATATGACTTCAAGTTGCCTGCCTAAGTCATAATTGCACTGCTTTAAAGACAAATAGCTCTTTTATTTGTCATATCACCATAGACCTAATCTATGATACTATATACTGCACCTAAAGTTACATCACGTGTATTTTAGTCATTATTTTTCAACCTTAATTCCTGCCTGTGTAAGTCGACAGGAGAAAAATCGAACTATTTATTCCTTGAGGTACACAAAGCATGAATCAAAGGCATAGTACCGAAGAGCATATATGAAAACGACATGAACGCAATTAGCTGAATCCTTGGGTAGTATTTGTTTAGACTACAACCCTTATCCTTTGCCGTTATTCAACTGTTATTTGACGGGGAATTGGCTGTTGCCTACGGCATCTTTCGTTTTCATGCAGTTGTTCATGTTTTTTTTTTCTTGTATTGTAATTCAAACATATGGTGGAAGGGATAATCTCTGTTTACTCAGTTAAGCTTAGTGGCAGCTTTAATCACAACTGTGAGCCTGAATGAAATAATTTAATACTGAGTAGAAAAATTACAGTATGCTAAGCTGGTTTGGAGGCTCGCTCTAAATAAACGAGTAGATTTCAAAACTGGGAACCCCTATGCAAGGTAAGACCTATCAAAGGCACGCACGAATCCATTTCTTAACATTTTAAACCACAATTTGTGGAAATATGAGGGGACAAAATTATTAAAAAAGAAATAAAAGCACGAAAAAAGAAAAAATATAATAGTAACCACAAATGACAGCTGAAGAACTCAAGCTAATATGCCGCTTCAAGTAGGCAGAGCATTCTCATTTTCAAGACCTCAAGCTGTAAGCTGCAAACGTGGTATATTTTTCTTGCTTCCATTTCTGCAAAGTCGTCGTTGACACAGTCTATATTTTCTGCCAGCTCCCGTTCTATTGATCATGCAATGATTTAAACATGTCTTAGATAATTTTTTATTATTTTTAATTGTTCACCTTTTACAATTGCCCTTTCGCCCTTCTAAACGCAAGTGTCGACAACAGTTTTACCGAGCAGCCCCCCAACTTAGTACGAACCACGTGCTGCTTGGCCACCGCATCAAACGAGAACCGGTCTACGTTGGTCCGTTTTCTTCCCCCCATACAAGCTCCAATTAGAGCATATTAACTGCGCTCCAAATTCGCTCCTCTTAGTACCACTTCCGCTGATGAGTGATTGACTTCTTGGTGTGCTTCTTCTTGGTAGTACTTCTACTTGGTAGTACTTCTTGGGGTACTTCAAAAAGTACTACCAATTAGAAGTAGCGCCAATTAGAAGTAATCCAAAAAGTACCTACTACCAATTAAAAGACTACAAAGTAGAAGTACCACCAGAGAAGTACTACCAAGTACCAATGAGAAGTACTATCAAGTAGAAGTACTCCCAGAAGAACTACTAATTGGTGGTACTTCTAACTGGTGGTACTTCTAACTGGTGGTACTTCTTGAAGTACTTCTACTTAGTAGTACTTCTAATTGGTAGTACTTCTTGGAGTACTTCTTGGAGTATATATATTGTACATATACCATAACGATCGAAAAATGGCTGGAAGATTTCGAAGATGTGGCGCTGATGGCTGGATGGTGCGAAACCGAAAAATTAATATTTGGTAAGAAGTTACTGTGTGGAGCAGCTAGACAGTTTATACGTGCCGAAATAGGTGTAGTATCGTGGACCGTATTGAAACGAAGATTAACCGCCGAATTCCGATCCACCACTACTACGCGAGATGTACATGAGATGCTACGAAGAAGAGTAAAGAAACCGAATGAGTCGTATCGGGAATTTGTGTATGATATGGTAGCAATAGCAAATCAGATTTCTTTAGATGCAAAGTCGACAATTAGCTACATAATAGATGGTATAAAAGACAGTACCAGTAACAAACTCATATTGAGAGGAGCAAACACCATCGCGGCACTAAAAAATAAATTAGTAGAATATGAAAAGATTCAGAAGGAGGTTGCGAAGATTCATATAGCTAGCGACAAAATAATCGGTGTAAAGAAAGTTGATAGTAGGATCCAACAGTATAAAAGGAAGGAGGGTCCGAGATGTTTCAATTGTGGTAATCTTAACCACATAAGGAGAGATTGTCCTAAATTGGAAGAGGGAGCTAAATGCTTCAAGTGTAGAGAATATGGACATGTGGCTACAGAATGTGGGCGAAGCGACGGAAAACTGCAGGTTGGGTGCATAAAAGAATGTAACACGATGAAAATGATACGAATTAAAGAAAGCGACATAAATGCGTTAATCGATACTGGTAGTGTGGCCAATTTGATCAGTAGAGATATTTATCGTCAAATCAACTTGCCTGAGCTGAAACCAACTAAGAAGACTTTCGTGGGTTTAGGTGGCAAAATAACAACCCCAGACGGTGAAGTAGAGTTGACGGTAATGATTGATGGACAAACTTACTGCATAAGTTCTTATGTAGTACCGAGTAGTGTAATGTCAGTTGAGATGATAATAGGTAAGCCACTATTAGAGCAAGCGAAGATCACCTTTACACCACAATCGATACGAGTGGAAAAATTAAAAACAGAACTATCATACCAAGAAACAAAACAAAGCGCGAACCCTTTAATGAACATCGAGTTAGTCAATGATGAATGTGAGTTGAACGTAGATTCGAAGTACCGTAGTCAGGTCGTCCAATTGAGACAGCAATATGTTACGAAAAAGAATGTCGCAACTAACATTAAAACAACTATAGTCCTTACAGATGAGACTCCAATATACCAGAAATTAAGACGATTGTCACCACTAGAAAAAAATGTGGTGAATAAGCAAATACAAGAATGGCTTAGTGATGGGATTATTGTTGAGAGTTCGTCTGAATTTGCTAGTCCGGTTGTCATAGTAAGAAAGAAGAACGGCGATTACAGAGTCTGTATTGACTACCGGCGTTTAAACAAAAATGTGATTAAAGATAGGTATCCGATGGCAAATATAGAAGATAGTCTGGATAGATTGGTGTCGGCAAAACTATTTTCAGTAATTGATTTGAAAAATGGATTTTTTCATGTGCCAGTTTCTGAATGTAGTAGGAAGTATACGGCATTCTTAACACCGAGTGGGCAGTATGAATTTCTCAAAACTCCGTTTGGTCTATGCAACAGCCCAGCAAGTTTTGGTAGATTTATTAATGAAGTTTTTCGAGATTTGATTGCAAGAGGGGTTATAATTCCGTACGTAGATGATTTGATAATACCGGCGAAAAATGGCGAAGAAGGATTAGAAAAGTTAACGGAAACATTAAGAGTAGCGAGTGAATATGGGTTGATAATAAATTGGAAGAAATGTCAGTTTTTGAAGAATAGCGTAGAATATCTAGGGTACATAGTTTCGGAATCATCAATCCGTCCATCAGTACTTAAAATAAAAGCAGTAAAGAATTTTCCAGATCCTAAAAGTGTGCGACAGGTCCAAAGATTTCTTGGTCTTGCCGGCTATTTTCGCAAATTTGTGCGAGGGTTTGCATCTGTGGCAGCACCACTAACAGCGTTGTTGAAAAAAGATGCAATATTTGTATTCAACAGTGAACAAAAGATTGCTTTCGAGACGATTAAGAGGATGCTCACTGAAGATCCAGTTTTGAGAATTTATAATCCAGTCGCAGTTACAGAGTTACATACAGACGCTAGTCTAGAAGGTCTTGGGGCGATATTAATGCAAAGAGAAGAGCATGAGAAACATTTCTATCCAATACACTACTGGAGTAAAACATTGACCGATGCCGAGAAGAAATATCATTCGTACGAGTTGGAGGTGCTCGCAATTGTGTCTGCAGTTAAACGATTCAGACCATATTTGTTGGGAATACAATTTAAAATTGTCACCGATTGTGCTGCATTTCGAAGGACAGTTGAAAAACAAGAAATTCCACCGAGGGTTGCCAGATGGACACTCCAATTACAAGAATATACCTACACGATGGAACATCGTCCGGCAGAAAGGATGAGGCACGTAGATGCCCTTAGTAGGGAAGCCGTGATGTTGATCGAAGATGCAGTCAGCAGTTTAGTTCGAGAAAATCAAGCAAAGGACGAGAAATTAGTAGCAATAAAGAAAATACTTGAAAATCAAGATTATGAAGATTACCTTATACAAGGCGGGGTGCTAATGAAATATGTTCAGGGTAAGAATGTGATTGTAGTTCCAGAAAAGATGCAGAATGATATTATTCGTAATATGCACGAGAAGGGTCATTTTAGTGTAGCCAAGACCGAAGAGCTTATAAACCGTGAGTACTTCATACCGAGAGTAGCTGAAAAGATAAGGGAACATATTCAGTGTTGCATTCAATGTATCTTGTTGGAAAGAAAGAGAGGCAAACGAGAAGGGGAACTCCACCCTATACCTAAGGGGGAGGTACCGTTAGAGACGTATCATGTCGACCATGTTGGTCCTATGACATCCACTACAGGCAAAGGTTATCGATATATATTTGCCGTGATCGATGGCTTTTCCAAGTTTGCTTGGTTGTATCCTACTAAGACGACAAATTCAAAAGAAGTAATCGACAGATTGGAAACGCAATCCAAGACTTTCGGATATCCTCGGCGCATAATATCTGATCGGGGAAGTGCCTACACATCTCGCGAATTTGAAGATTATTGTAAAGAAAAGAGAATCGAGCATATATTAATAGCGACAGGAGTGCCTCGTGGGAATGGCCAAGCGGAGCGAGCTATTCAAATCCTGATACCTACGCTCGCCAAACTAGCCATAGATAATCCAACTAAATGGTATCGTTATGTAGACCGGGTGCAGAGATGTATGAATTCCACCCACCAAAAATCAATAAATACTACACCACACGAAGCCTTAACTGGTGTAAAACTACGTGATGATCGAGACGAAGAAATTTTGGCCATATTGAACCAAGAGAGAGTAGCCATGTTTAACAAAGACCGAGAGGATTTGCGAATTTCAGCGAAGGCTAATATAGAAAAAATGCAAGCATCACAGAAAAAGCAGTATGACAAGAATCGGAAGAAAGCTGTCGTATTTGTAACAGGTGATGTAGTGGCGATAGAACGTACTCAATTTGGTACTGGAATGAAACTGCGTCCAAAATTCCTAGGTCCATACGTAGTACAAGAAGTTATGGGAAATGAAAGGTATCGCGTAAAAAGACTGGGTAATGGTGAAGGATCGCGAATGACCATCACGTCAGTAGATAAAATGAAGATGTGGCAATAAATCTTCAGAGACCGAAGATTCAGTAGGATGGCCGTGTAGGATATAGGACTTAGTATTAAAACCACTTAGTATTAAAACCGTGTAGAACTAACCACTCTACTAGTAGCAAATAATAAAGCCAAAGTAGGCGAATCTGGAGAGAAGAGCGCAGGTCAATAGATGAAGATGTTCAGATGTTATTTTGGAGTCGAATGAATAAGTTGGATATTAATTCTAATAATTAATACTGTTAAATTGTTAACCAAATAAAGAACCATTTAAATACAACTAATATTATTGACCTTTACATTTATATACTTGCCGTGAAATTCCCACTTATACAGCTTAGTTCTTTTGGTCTAGTTTGGCCGTCGTGGGTCTTATGGTGCATCCACACTACGCGGACTTAGGTCATACGCGCTTTTGCCTCTTTTTTTTCATATAGAGTTTAATGCCTTTTTTTGCGATATTTTTAATGGCAAAGGCAGTACAGCCAAACTGCGCGGACCAAAGGCTGTGCTTAAAAAGGTACATTGTACGTCTACACAATACGGGCTTTTCAAAAGCGCGTAGGTTCTTTCAAACAAAATTTGATTTGTTTTCTCAATTTGCTCACGATTCAGAACTCATGCGCGCTTTTGTCAGAGGCCGTACGGTGAAAAGCGCGTAGGATCTAAGTCCGCGTAGTGTGGACGGCCCATAATGTGCCTCCATTAAAAATGGTTAACAATTCTACGGCCATCACATCCATCTTTTTTTGTGATACGATGAATAGAAGCTTAGGTCTCATCTTTTGTACTACTAGTCCGTCATGTCGTTCGAGTCATGGTGCAATATATAGTAGTAAGGTTGATCTGAAGGATAGAATAGAAGGGATAGATTAGGGGTCTGGAAGGTGCATGAGTAGATGTCGATGAACCGAGCGTTTGAACTGTGAGATATTATATGAGCTCGGAAACACCGACTGCGGAAGACAGTTCCGCGATCGAATTGTTCTATTTATAAGCGAACTTCTATATCGTAATGTGCGCGATACGTGGGCGTGGCCCGAGTTGGCTAGTTGCGGGAAAAAAACTTGCCGTGTAGCTAGAATGTTCTTTATTTCAATGGAGCAGTCACTGTGATAATAGCGGTAAAACTTGCTGAGCGCGAGTCCAGTTGTACCAGCTGTGATGGGACTCCCAATTCCAATAGGATCCTGTAAAGCCTCTCTCCGTTTATCGAGTCATATGCCTGTTGAAAGTCGACAAATATCTGGAATATATCTATATTCCTTTCCCAGGTTTTCTCTAGAATTTTGTTTTAAGGTCAACAGCACTGGCTCTATGTTGACCTTTTTGTCCTAAAACCAGCTTGATATTCTCCTATAAGGACTTCCGCTATATCTTCTAGTTTTTGTTTCACAAGGATTGTGAAGGCTTTGTAGCTGGTGCTGAGGACTGAGATGCCTCTGTAGTTTTTACAGGTTAATTTCTCTCCTTTTTGTAGATAAGACATATAATCGCTTTCTTCCAGTCATCTGGTCATATGGTATAACTTCTTCCTCCCTGATGTTGAATATGAGTGAATGTAAGTTTCTTAAGGGTTGTGGTCCTCCTGTAGCTCAGCTGCGATTTCATCGATGCCTGGGGAGTTATTGCTTTTTTGCCTTTTCACAGCTTCCCGTACCTCATCCAGTGTTGGTGGTTCTATTGGAATACTATCTTGAGGGATTACCATTGCCTCGGCCTGTGTCTTCGTTTACTCTTTGGGTTGGGCACATTAAGTTTTGAAATAATTGTCTCCATCTTTCCTTTATCCTATCCGGGTCTGCTAATAGGCTCCCATCTATGTCCCTGCAGATATCCGTTCTTGGCTGAATCTTATTGCTGATCTGGCGTGTTCCTTTGTATTGCCTAATTCTCCCTTCATGAAAGTCTTCCTGTATCTGTAGGATTCTCCTGTTTAGATACTCTCTCTTCTTCTTTCTGGACAGCTTGTCTGCAGTTCTTCTTTTTAGCTAAAAGAATTCCATCCTTGCACTTGTGGGCCTTGCGATATACTTCCTGTGGCTCTGGTTTCGTTCTTCTATTACGGCTCTACAATCCTGATCAAACCAGTCAATTCTAGTCTGTCTGAAGACCCAGCCTAGGGTCTCTTCTGCTCTGCCTCGTTTATGCTGTTTTTCAGTATTTCCCATTTGTTGTTGATGTCTGGCTCGTCTCCTACTCCTTCTCTCAGGTTTTTTATAACAGCATTCTGCTAGTCATCTCTTCTTTTTTCAAGTTTTAGCTTGTCTATATCGTACCTTAGTTGTTTTTGCCCTATGTGAGTTTTGGCCGTTATCCGGGTTCTAAATTCTTTGACGAGATAGTGGTCCGAACCACAGCACGTTCCTCTCATAGTTTTCACATCCAGTGTACTCGTGACCCCTCTTCTCTCAATTAGGAAGTGGTCTATTTGATTATTTGTTACCCCGTCTGGTGACTGCAACGTCATCTTATGAATATTTTTGTAGTGTTAGGTAGGCTGTGCTTTCTTCCTATGACTTCTAAGAACTCCTCTTCTTTTCCTACTTTGGCGTTCATGTCTTCAAGCACCATTTTAATATCGTTTGACGGTATTAGTCTGATGGCGTTTGTTAGCTCCTGGTAGAATTCCTCTTTCTCCTCATCCGTCTTGTCTTCTGTGGGCGCATGGACGTTTATGAGACTAATGTTATGCAGTCTTCCTTTAATCCGAAGTTTACATATTTTATTATTTACTGGCTTGAAGTCCAGAATCAGTGATTTAATTTTCCTTTCCACTATGAAGGCAACTCCGAACACTCTCCTTCCATTCGATGAACCACTGAAGAGTATCGTGTGGGTTCTGAGATCCATTATGCCACTGTGAGTCTATTTGCTTTTCTGTAGAGCGGTGATTGTTATGCCGTATTTTTCCAGTAATAATAAAAACGAACGCAAATCGCCCGTTCTGTTGAGCGTACTGACGTTCCACGTACGTTCCAAAATCGAATTCCATATTTCGTTGCCTGGGTTGTTGCCGTTGGGTCCGTCCTGTCCGAGGCCTGCCTTGAGGATTCAGGACGTGGAGGTAGGATTCGGTAGCATATGGGAAGGTTTTAGATCGTGAAGACCTTAAATCGCAGATGGCGTTTCTCAGGACTTGTCTCTTTAGTGTACCGGCACTATCAAAGGTCCCTGAGGCCGTTACTACCATTTTACCCCTCTATTGAAAGGTATCTACACTGGCCTAATCGAAGCACAGAACTTTTTAGACTACGCATTAAATCATATGAAAGACAGTTTGATGTAACTGAATCGACCTGAACAAAGCATGTGATATAACAAAAATGACCCAGTTTAATTCTATTCTCTCTTACAATTAGAGACACAAGTTGTGAATAAGGTTACCTTAGAAAGTCAACACACAAAACAAAATCCTTACTATCTACAATTATGTCACTTTTTATAAATATTTTAAATGAAAGTGTAATGGTTGGAAACTGTAAAATAAAAAAAGTAGGTTGATGAATATTAGAGCGACAAGTCAAATTCGTCCTTCCTTCAGACGCTTTTAATCCTGTTAATTGAAGTCTGCAAAGCACTCCTGGAAAGAAATTAAATACATACCTCAGTGTTCTTAGTCTGATAGTTTTAAATAGAGATATTCTCTAGGTAATTAAAAGAATCTATATCATTGGAATGGCGTTCCGCACGAATGATTTTCTTACATTTATGAAAATTAATTCCAACCATTGTTCGCTGCTGCATCTGAGTCTGTTCTTAAAGGTCTGTTGAGTTTAATTCTAAGGCAGGCGACTTGATCTATAAAAACACTATTAAAGTGAATGCAAACGCAAACTTGAGTAGTATGGATTAACCTGGAAACTAAATACACAGCTCTCACTGCAAACCCTCGAGGCAACTAGAGTGCTTTCTGCCTCCTATGGATATTGGGCTCTTAAGTAGCTTGTATTGTAATTTAGACGATCCCCAGTGGAGCTCAAGACATTAATACTGGTCCTTGTTAGGTCGAAAGCATATCCTTCTAGGAATTTTAAAGAGTAAACCTTAATACTTGAAGGGATTCGAAATGATACAAGATTTACAACTTCATTTATCCATGTGAACTAGAGTTTTGACTTAGTATACATTAAAAGTTTAGCCGAATTAGTTTTCACTTGTTTATATGCTATTCCGTTCACAAGTAGTTTTTTCATAAGAGGTTATTATGACTAGGGATGTTGGATCTTTTGTAAAACAAAATAATATGTATGTATGTATGTATATTAATTTTAATTTTTCGTATTCCCGTATACTAAAAACGAAAACATTGTAACAGTGTGTAAAAGAACTAACTCCACATGAGTTCTTGGAATAAGTTCCAAGTTTTCGAGACTTTAAATTTCTTCAAGATTTAGCCCAGGATAAGTTATTCGTGGCGTTTTCCCGATAGATGGCGTCAATTGCAAGTAAGAGACGAACCACTAGAGCTCTAGTGTTACTTTGGTTGATGTTGCAATTGTTGAAAAGTTGCTTTCATTTTCCAATAGACAAAAATAATGAAAAGCGGTATATTTTGTAAACAAGAGAAGAACGCAACGCGGTTTATCAGATAATGCTGCCCTGTTTCTTTCGTTCTGGTAATTTTATTTTAAAAAATGAATTAGAAGTCTGGTCGTCCAATCACTGAAAATTCTGTTGAACTTTAAAAAAGAAAAGTCAAGTAGGAAGCCATGTCAGCGATGTCGATATTGTTTTGGAGATAGGTAGGCGTTAACCCAAGGCAAGGCCTTCTCAACTGCAGGCCTGGAAGCTCCCGGGCCTACTAACACTAACGCAGCTGAAGCCACGCCTAAAAATTTGACAGGTGTAGTGCAATATTATAGCCGCAAATAGCTTATTATTATTACTAGTTGGGATCCCCGTTACCGAAATTCGGTCACAAAAACAATAAATATATAAAATTCACGATTTGTTCGAAATTAAATTCAATTTAAATATTTTTATTTCAAAAAAAAAAATTATACGCAATGGCGAATTTTTAATTACTATGAAACATTTCCATTGTCGCTCCAGAACATCTAAAATTTCCCAGGATTTTTTTAATCGCATCCATGACGTCTTGCTTGGCTATGTAGTGGAAAATAGCAGCAACATCAGTTACTACAGCATCATTGAAACGACGAATATCAACTTGGTTATTAACTTTTATGATCATAGAAACTTCAGCTGCAATATTCTCAGGTCTTTGACAATATTCATACATGGACCTGAATGAGTGAACAAAAGGATTAATCCGATCTAACTCAAACCTATTTCACGCATAATATCAATATTACATTCAATATTCGCATTTCTATTTATTCTATGATTAGCAGCAGTATCTACATCATAGAAATACAATTGTGCATAACATGGAGGTCGGCCATAGCCAGGAATTAAGGCACCAGTTCGGTGATAGAAAATGTTATGGATTTTAAAATGATATATGCCATTTGCAGTGTCATTTGACAAATTACACTCAGAGCTAATTATTGCAAAGGCAGCATTATACGAACGAATATTTGCAAAAAAAATTTTAGAACGATTTTTAATACCACTTTCATTCGAAGTTAATCCTTAAAACAAATTATTGAAAAAGTAATTTTGAGAAAGTGGAGGTAGATTAACTTTGCCTTTATGACAACACAAAGAAAATGCCTCAGTATTACGTAAAGTTACTTCAGTCAGAAAATGTTTGGCACGACAAAAATGAATTCGGAAACCGAACACAGAAATCGTACGTGTGCGGCCAGCCTAAAAGAACCACACGAAAACGAATCAAAATTAACCGGAATACATTCAAAGCACATTTAAAAGAATCAGTCAAAATTTCTAAAGGTGCAACACCATCAACAAACATTTCATTATGAAATGCATCAACATTCATTTCATTCACAACACTGTTTAATTCATTAATTACAACATTCAATTCTTACACAATACAACTCAATAATACTATACACAAAAGAGTATAAAAAAAATGCACGCACAAAATGACCGAGTTTTTTTAAGTCAGTTATGCCGCCAAAAATCTACACAAACGCTTGTTTTTCTCTGTTTCTCATTCGCTTCACTGAAACGGCATTTGTGTCAATCGTAGGCTACTCAGCTCTACGTTGATGCTCACAAAAAATTCAAATTTTCCAACGGCTTTTTAAAATTCGAAAAATTAAAATCGTTATAACTTTTTTATTCGTGAATCGATTTCGTTGAAATTCCTTATTACAAAACTATGCCATAAAAAGAACATTCTCTGAAAATTTAAACGAAATCGGTCCACGAACAAAAAAGCCTTAGCGTGTACAAACTTTTTGTTTGCTTATCCTTACTAATATTATAAATGCGAAAGTAACTCTGTCTGTCTGTCTGTCTGTCTGTCTGTATGTTACGCTTTCACGCCTAAACCGCTGGACCGATTTTGATGAAATTTGCAACAGACATAGTTTAGACCTTGGAGACGGACATAGGCTATTTTTTTTTGGTGAAAAAAGGGTTGAAGGGGGTGAAATGGGGTTCAATAAGTTGTAAGGGGATTTATTTTCTTTACTTTTTTTCTATTGTATAAAAAGTAACTGACTGAAAGACAACGCACAACCTAAACCGCTAGAGCTAAAGGGCTGAAATTTTTGACAGTGCGTCCCTAGCGATTTTTTGAAATTCATCCCCTAAGGGGGTGAAATAGGGTCAACTCAAAACCGCTGGAGCTATAGGGCTGAAATTTTGACAGTGCATCCCTTTAATGACGTGGACATCCACTAAAAAGCGATTTTTCGAAATTCATCCCCTAAGGGGGTGAAATGGGTTTTTTCCAAACCGCTGGAGCTATAAGGCTGTAATTTTGACAGTGCATCCCTATAATGGCGTGGTCATCCACTATTAAAAAGAATTTTCGAAATTCATCCCAAAAGGGAGTGAAATGGGGTTTACCCAAACCGCTGGAGCAATAGGGCTGAAATTTTGACAGTGCATCCCTATAATGATGTGGACATCCACTAAGAAGCGATTTTTCGAAATTCATCCCCTAAGGGGGTTAAATGGGGTTTTTCCAAACCGCTATAGCTATAGGGCTGAAATTTTGACAGTGCATCCCTATAATGGCGTGGACATCCAATATAAAGCGATTTTTCGAAATTCATCCCCTAAGGGGGTGAAATGGAGTTTTTCCAAACCGCTATAGATATAGGGCTGAAATTTTGACAGTGCATCCCTATAATGGCGTGGACATCCACTATAAAGCGATTTTTCGAAATTCATCCCCTAAGGGGGTGAAATGGGGTTTTTCCAAACCGCTATAGATATAGGGCTGAAATTTTGACAGTGCATCCCTATAATGGCGTGGACATCCACTATAGAGCGATTTTTCCAAATTCATCCCCTTAGGGGGTGAAATAGGGTTTACCCAAACCGCTAAAGCTATAGGGCTGTAATTTTGACAGTGCATCCCTATAATGGCGTGGTCTTCCACTATTGAAGCGATTTTTCAAAACTCATCCCCTAAGGGAGTGAAATGGGGTTTACCCAAACCGCTGGAGCTATAGGGCTGAAATTTTGACAGTGCATCCCTATAATGATGTGGATATCCACTAAGAAGCGATTTTTCGAAATTCATCCCCTAAGGGGGTGAAATGGGGTTTTTCCAAACCGCTACAGCTATAGGGCTGAAATTTTGACAGTGCATCCCTATAATGGCGTGGACATCCACTATAAAGCGATTTTTCGAAATTCATCCCCTAAGGGGGTGAAATGGGGTTTTTCCAAACCGCTATAGATATAGGGCTGAAATTTTGACAGTGCATCCCTATAATGGCGTGGACATCAAATATAGAGCGATTTTTCGAAATTCATCCCCTAAGGGGGTGAAATAGGGTTTACCCAAACCGCTAAAGCTATAGGGCTGTAATTTTGACAGTGCATCCCTATAATGGCGTGGTCTTCCACTATTAAAGCGATTTTTCAAAACTCATCCCCTAAGGGAGTGAAATGGGGTTTACCCAAACCGCTGGAGCTATAGGGCTGAAATTTTGACAGTGCATCCCTATAATGATGTGGATATCCACTAAGAAGCGATTTTTCGAAATTCATCCCCTAAGGGGGTGAAATGGGGTTTTTCCAAACCGCTACAGCTATAGGGCTGAAATTTTGACAGTGCATCCCTATAATGGCGTGGACATCCACTATAAAGCGATTTTTCGAAATTCATCCCCTAAGGGGGTGAAATGGTGTTTTTCCAAACCGCTATAGATATAGGGCTGAAATTTTGACAGTGCATCCCTATAATGGCGTGGACATCCACTATAAAGCGATTTTTCGAAATTCATCCCCTAAGGGGGTGAAATGGGGTTTTTCCAAACCGCTATAGATATAGGGCTGAAATTTTGACAGTGCATCCCTATAATGGCGTGGACATCCACTATAGAGCGATTTTTCCAAATTCATCCCCTTAGGGGGTGAAATAGGGTTTACCCAAACCGCTAAAGCTATAGGGCTGTAATTTTGACAGTGCATCCCTATAATGGCGTGGTCTTCCACTATTAAAGCGATTTTTCAAAACTCATCCCCTAAGGGAGTGAAATGGGGTTTACCCAAACCGCTGGAGCTATAGGGCTGAAATTTTGACAGTGCATCCCTATAGTGATGTGGACATTCACTAAGAAGCGATTTTTCGGAATTCATCCCCTAAGGGGGTGAAATGGGGTTTTTCCAAACCGCTATAGATATAGGGCTGAAATTTTGACAGTGCATCCCTATAATGGCGTGGACATCCACTATAAAGCGATTCCCCTAAGGGGGTGAAATGGGGTTTTTCCAAACCGCTATAGATATAGGGCTGAAATTTTGACAGTGCATCCCTATAATGGCGTGGACATCCACTATAGAGCGATTTTTGAAATTTATCCCCTAAGGGGGTGAAATAGGGTTTACCCAAACCGCTGGAGCTATAGGGCTGAAATTTTGACAGTGCGTCCCTTTAATGACGTGGACATCCATTAAGAAGCGATTTTTCGAAATTCATCCCCTAAGTGGGTGAAATGGGGTTAACCCACACCGCTGAAGCTGAAGGGCTTTAATTTTGACCGTGCATCCCTATAATGACGTGGACATCCACTTAGGAGCAATTTTTTGAAATTTATCCCCTAAGGGGGTTAAATGGGGTTAACCCAAACCGCTGGAGCTGAAGGGCTTTAATTTTGACAGTGCATCTCTATAATGACGTGGACATTCACTAAGAAGCAATTTTTCGAAATTCATTCCCTAACGCAGTGAAACATGCCAATCTCTGCTTCAAAACTTGCAGATTTGTTGAGCAGAGGTGATATACGCAGCAATTTGTTTACCATATTTATTAAAAATATGCACTATAATAAACCCTTTTAGGGATAATGACAGCTGACTTTTTTGTTTGTTTTTTTTTTTTTTTTTTTTTGAAGGAAAACATTGCACATAATAAACAGTTTTTATTAAAAGGCGTTGCAAGGCACGCGGGTTTTATGCTAGTTAATATATAAGATAAAGTAATTTGTTCGATGCCTATGAAATGTTTAGGTTAAACTAATTTTAACAGTTTTTTATGCCTAACTTCGAACTCCTTTATCAGAATTTCGAAAAAATTTAACGGGACCACAAAAAAAATTCAAATGAACCAAAAAAAGGCAAAAAAGTCATTGGGTTACAAAGTTATGCGTGAACAGGACTACAAAATACCTACCTACACGTCGAATTGAGTAACCACCTCGTTTTTTGAAGTCGATTAACAAAAGGTTCGGTAAGCCGAATTTTTAACAATATTATATGTAGTTGTATTTGTATGTGTTGTAGTTGTTGGATTGTTTTCGTGAATCTTCACAATCTCCACTTAATATGTATATTGTCATCCAGTCTGAAGTGTTATTCAACAGAAAGAATACCATGAAAAAGCGTAATTAGTGGCTAGTCTCTAGGCACAACATCCCACTAGTTTAGATTTGCTAAGGAATTATAGCAGAGTAGAATGGTGTCAAGGCTGAAAGTTCAAAAAGAAAATGAAACAGTTGGTCAAGAAATTAAAATCAATCAAGGGAGCTTCTAGTATACAAGACACTGACCAACAAAAATCAAAATGCCCTAGCGGCGAAGCCGATACGATTTCCCCCGTCCCATACAATTTTTTGTTCGTCTATCCAAAGGCTATTCACAGCCGGCCGCTTCGCTTCGTAACTTTTGGTGGGACACGCTGCATAAAGAAAACAATATACGGGTGTTTCCATAAAATTAGGGCGACTTTTGAAAGTAATTTGTCTTCATAATATTTAAGATGCTATTGCATTTCCTAATAGTGGATATAATGCGTGATTAATTTGTTTTGTCATACCTAAAGGGGCCAGTCACTTTATGTAGAATTTTATGAGAAATTTTGAGTTTTGCGAATTTAGGCATCTAGGGACTGACTGTTATGATTAACAATGGACGTTGGTGGGTTGAAACCTTAACTTTTAAAGTTTTAGATAGGTGGGAGTATTCTGCGAAGATTGCTGCCTTTTTCATGAAAATATCTAATAGGGTTACCAAAATACAGAGTAATATGTAAACTTCTACCAAAAAAGTTTCAAAAAGGCCCTAGCGGCTAAACCGTTATGATTCTCCCGCCCCCACCTATACGATTTTTTGTTCGTATATCCAACCTGATACACCCTGTATAATTATAAGTGAACGTCAGCCCCTGACCACTATCGACAGTCCCTAGCAGCATTAACAGCTAGGGACTGACGATTCTGAGTAAAACTTTAAAAAAAATACTGCTCGACCACTATACTACGATATCTAACACTATCTACCGAACAAGGCTGATAAACCACTTGTAAATATTAATTAATTAATGTCAATTTCCTATTATTAAACTATAAAATTACTTGGCTAGGGACTGACGAAGTGACTGGATCAGCACTACTTGGCACAGCAAATCTCGCCTCTACACTTATTTACAAAATGGCCGCTGCAAAAGGAGTGCAGTCTGTAGATAATTTCATCTCTTTCTTTAAAATCAACTGAATTACATTCCCTCTACACCCATATAATACCGCGAAATTTTAAAATCTGTTAATGGCTAGGGACTGATGATTAAAATTGAGGACACTAATTTCGACCTTAGGAAACACATTTATTGTTTTTTTAAATTGCAAAAAAATGATGAAATTAGTTGTAAATACTTTAATATTGAAAAATTGTAAAGAAAATTAAAGTATAAATTAAATTTTTTCCGAAATATAATAATAATAATAATAATAATTAATTTAAAATTGTACAAAAGAACATAATTCTTACAAACGTACAAACAAAATATTAATTGGGTGACTGAGACAAAATGAATATAACATACTACAAACTAAAAAACAAATAATATTAACAAAATACAAGAAATAATGTTTAAAAAAAAATGAGAAAACGAAGAAAAATGAACAGAAGTTACAAGATGAAGTTTGAAAAATAATATTAACAAAATATAAAAAATAATGTTTTAATAACAAAATAAAAGAAAAAAAAATGGCAAGAAAAGAAGATAAATGAAAAGAAGATTCAAAAAGTGAGTGACCCTACAGATTGTTATTTGTTAGATGTTCCTTCAAGAGCCTGTTGAATAATCGCCAAGAGGACGCGCTCCGCACATAAACGGGTAGTTTGTTCCACATCCGAGCAATTTGGAACAAGTAAGAGCGTTCACCATATACTGTTCGTATACGAGGCACCAAAAGTGTGCTAGATTGTCTGCTTAGTTGCAAGAAGTTAAGTTTTTGAAATAAATATCCAGGGCATCTGCTGTGTATAAGTTTAAAAGTGAATTTTAATCGGTGATATATTATGTAGTTTTCAAACGTCATACCTAGCAGAATGGGAGCATAGTGCGTGATATGATCAAAACGACGCAATTTAAAGACAAAACGAAGGGTATCATTGAACGCGACTTTTATTTTTCTAGAACAGGCAGCATCAAGTTTTGAAAAAATTAGGCTTCCGTACGTGAAATGGGGCATTACCAGGGCCTTCGCCAGTCGTATACGTAAAGCAAGAGGCAATAGATTAGAGGATACCCAAAGTTGGCGAAGGCAGGCATACACCTTACGAAGGACACTTCTGGTTTGGTTACAGCAACTGAATTTACAGTCGAGCTCGACTCCCAGATTTCTTACAGAGTCAACATAGTGTAAAACATTACCATTAATTTTAATTGGGAACAGATTTTCAATGTCAATAGGAGTTTTGCTGACGACAAGGCAGGACGACTTGGTAGGGTTCAGCAGTAATTTGTACTGGACTGACCATTCAGTCACACGTTTCAGATCACTGTTTAGCTGAACAGTACAATCCTCGATAAGTTCAAGAGGTTTGCTTAAATAGATCTGCACATCATCAGCATATAGATGTATGGAACAATGTTTGACTACATTTGGAAGGTCGTTTATATAAAGGCTGAAAAGCAAGGGGCCCAGGATAGAGCCTTGAGGTACTCCACAATGAAGAAGCGCTGGTTCGGAGAAAGATTCTTGTACCTTAACAATTTGAGAGCGCTCCTGGAGATAGCTTTCAAAAAGTTTGACTGCAGTAGGGCCGAGTCCAAAATTTCTGCCTAGTTTTTCAAGTAACATCATATGGTCAACTGAGTCAAATGCTTTTGAGAAATCGAGTAGAACTAAGATTGCAATTTTATTGTTATCAAGTGACTCAAAAATATCAGTTGAAACTTTTAAGAGTGCCGTTTCGCAGCTGTGCCCAGACCTGAAACCAGATTGCCATATAGAGAGGAGACTACTTTGATTTAGATAGTACATGAGCTGCTTAGCAATAATTTTTGCAAAAACTTTAGAAAGGAAACATAGAAGACTGATTGGACGGAAGTCAGATGGTTGCGAAGGAGAGACCTTTTTCGGAATAGGTACAACAAGAGCCTGTTTCCATTGGCTAGGAAACTGAGAAACTGTAAGGCAGGTGTTAAAAATATGAGTAAGGACATTAGATATAAATGGGGCGATCAACTTCATGAACTTTGGAGAGACGTTGTCAACACCCACGGCGTTTGATTTGACAGAAAACAACACAGAAAGAAGTTCATGGTTATCGATACAACGAAAAGAAAAGCCATCCGGTGGGCATAGGTTGGTACAGCTACCTTCAACTGGAGCAGAGTTACTCTCAGAGATGGATGAAAAGTACTCGTTTAATATATTGGGCTCTACAAACACTTGTTGAGAATCATTCCCATACGTACCCAAATCACGAATATTGCGCCATAATTTTTTTGGGGGTAAATTAATGTCGAGCAAATTTTTAGCGTAGGATCGTTTAGCAGATCGTAGAAGAGCAATTGTTTTATTACGGACTTTTTTATACATCTTACGAACTGCTTCACTGCGCGTCCTTTTGTATTGATGGTAAAGAAAATCGCGTTCTGCCAATGAAGAATGTATTTCAGGAGTTAACCAGGGACAGCGCTTGGGATGAATTTTAATTGTACGTAATGGGACAAATTGCTCAAAGAGAGCAGCTATAACTTCATAAAAATTTTGAAGTTTTTCGTCCACAGTATTCGAAGTCAGGACGTTGTCCCACGAAGCCGCAATGCATTCATTACCAAGTAGCTCTAGATTTATACTCTTAAAGTCTCTAAAAGAAATAGAGCGAAACTGGGGAATGGGAAGGAGCTGCATCTTGTAGGAGAGAAAGAGAAGATCATGATCGAAATTACTAGGAGGAGTGAGTTGGTTGTGAAAAACCACTTTCGTAATGTCACCTACCAACAAATAATCAAGTTGTGATGGTACGGTAGCATTAAAAAAGGTGGGCAAGCAATTGACTATTTCTAGGTTGAGGATCTGACAAAGGTAAAACAAGTTGTTTAAAGAGGTACTAGGTTTAAGCGCATTAATATTTAAGTCACCACAAGTAATTATATTGTGATATTTAAAAATAATAGGTGAGAGGGCCATTTTTAATTGAGTGACGTCATCTAAACAGAAGGTGCCACCAGGCGGTCGGTAGATACCAACGATAGCGCATTTTTCAAATCCGGAGTCCACCTCAACAGCCAAAGATTGTGTATTTTCAATACTTGTTGATGAATAAATAATGGAGCATCTCAAGGAGCTGTGAACATAAATTCCAACTCCGCCTCCCCTACGAGATATCGGGTCATTTCTAAAGAGGCTATAGTTAGGAATGGACAGAATTCTTGAATTTACATTTTTAGTAAGCCATGTTTCGCTTACCACAATCACATGTACTTCAGATTTGGAAAAGACATCATAAAAGAATTCAAATTTGTTTCTCAGGCTCCTAGCATTCAAATAGCACACGTTAAGGCCTTTGATGCGTGATGTAAAGATGTTTAAAACAGCTCTTACTCGTTCCAGTGGAGATATGTTAACCACCATTATATAGCACAAAGCGCGAAAACTCCAGCCGAGCAAACAACAAAACTTTGAAAAGAAGGAACACGAAGGTAACGCACTTTTTGACTTTAAAAATAGAAGAGAAAAAAATAAATAAAAACTTAGGCAAAAACATGATAACTAAAAAATAGAACTAAATAAAATAAAGAGAAAAAAAAAATATTAAAAATTATAAGAGAAAATTTAAAAATAAAAAGAGAAAAATTATTAAGAAATTAAATATTTAACTATTGCCGTCCGCAATATTTTCCGCAGCGCCAATTAATGCATCAAGCTCGTTGATGCTGGTAACTTTTATTGGAGGATCTCCAGTCTTCCTACAGATGTAGACAAGGCCTCTTTTGGTGAAGGCAGACAGCAGCAAATTCTCTTTGCGTAGCCGCAGAGCTTTGCGCAATATGTTTTGGTGGGGCTTCGAGAGACTCTCAAAGGCATACACTCTGCTATCCGACGAGAAACCTGGGGAGATCTGATTCAATTTCAGTTTACCGTACTTCCTAAATTTTTCTAGAAAAACTCTCTGCTCAGCGGCTGATGGGAACTTCACTATCAGCGGTTTTATTTTGGCTGCAGATCCAGTGCGAAATGCACAGGAGAATGGCGATAGATTGTGCCCGATAGCCGCAGAGACACATTCCAGAAGTTGTTGCGGCTGCTCGTTAGACACGCAGGGAATCCCTGTTAAAATTGCATCAGTTAATCGCTTTTCCCTGTTGAGGTCATCAATATCCTGACGAGCGGCTTGGAGCTCAGTTTTTACGCTTTCCAATTCGGAGCGCAATTTAGTAAAATCAGCATTAATATTGTTTATAATATGGTCGAAGCGCAACATAAAGCGCTCTTCAAATTCAGCAAATTTTTCCATAACCATGAGCGACAAGCTTCTCTCCAATTTCCTCTCCAACAAGTCGAAACTGTCCGTAGAGCAGATGGAGCAGGATCGGGATTTCTTGCTGGAGGCAGCTAAATTGTTGTTGGCCTGCTTCGTGGAAGTGGATCTGGTGAGAGCCGGGCTAGATTGTGCCGTTGCTCCGGAAGATGATGCTCCAGACGAAGACTTTTGAGCAGGAATCTTTCCCATGGCGTAATTTAATATTTTTTAGCAAATAGTACGATATCGGATAAACCGAACGACCGATAGACGTTTGTTAAAAACGAAACACAGGTAAAATAAAAAAAAAACTAAGAAAAACTAGCGGAATAGCACGGTCTAGAAAATTATTGGAACGGACTATATGCTCTTAGTAACACACTGTCATCGCAACTAGACGAATATATATGGATGCCCAAACGCAAAATTTCGGTGCACGGACATGGCTAGGGACTGACGTTTGGGGTCAATAAATATGATTTCAAGAGTATAGTGTATTATTATTTTAAACAAAATTTGAGGAATAAATACAAAATATTTTGATTTGTTACTTAGCAATCTTAAAATAAAATAATATTAATTATATCAAGTGGGGAGTGCTGCGGACACAGAGTTGCCGGATTTTTGTGGAAATTTTCGAAATAATTTTTCATAATTTTTTTTACCCTCCTTTTTCTGATCAAACGTGACGTTTTCCGGAAAAAGCTTATAGGACCTTCTTGTCGAGAATTTTTATAGCTTAATTTTTGTTCTCGTGACATTTTTCCAATTTCGACGTTTGTACAGAGTTACGGCCAGAAAGGCGTAGGAAAATTCAATTGAATTTTTTCTTGATTTTCCCCAAGTAGGTACGGCCCGGTACCAGGCGCGGATCCAAGGGGGGTCACGGGGGTCATGACCCCCCCAAAACAGCCCGCATTTCAAAAAATAGAGCTGAAACAATATTTTGCAAACCGAAAAACAAAAAAAAACCAAACGAACAAAACCTAGTTTTTGCAAACATAAAAACCTGAAACTAACCAAACGACTGAAATTAACTTACTTTTTTGCACTCTGAAAAAATTGGAATCAAAAAATGACTGAATCAACAAAATTGACTAATTTTCTTACACAAGTAAAACAAATTGGACGAGTTTTTGCATAAGGTTATTCTGACTTTGTTTTTTATTCATTGAAAAAATTCGGCTAGCTTTGTTTATTTGGTTATTTTTGTTATTTTTGTTATTTTTTTCTATCCTATGACCCCTTCCGGAAAAAAATTCTAGATCCGCGCCTGCCCGGTACTCGACGCTTACCTTTCCTCTTATTGCTAAATTCCCTCCATTCCAAATTTCATTAACTTACTTTTTTTTTTCTTTACCAGAAATCTTTGGGAGCTGTACTATAATAGTAATTTATAATTCGTAGAAATTGAATAGTAAACTTATGAAGTGAGCAATTTGTTTTTACTACGATTTTATTAGCTTCACTTAATTAAGACGGTGGTTCCAAGATATCGACCATTTATTGCGATTGTGTTCCACCGAGCCCACGACATGGGTATCAAATGAAAGAGTACGACAGGTAAAATGGAATGCAATATGTAGTATTTTTTTAATTAAAAAAAACGTGAACGAATAGTAAACTGAATTTCAAATATTTAATTGCTAATAATAAATACTAATTTGAAATATTTTTTACCACTATTAACATATAATAAAGATCTCTTTCTTTAAAATGATACCTCATTTAACTCGATTACCATGAATAGAACCAGAGCTATAGCGATTTGAAAGAGGGTATAATCGGCAAGTGACGCAAACTTCATCCCTTCTTATTTTTGAAAATATTGACCAAAACATAAAAAGGGAAAATACAGGATGTTGTTTAATAAAAGTGTTCAATTTGTACAAGAATGCCTCATATGCGACTTTACTATCGATGGTAAAAAGGAAAGATCGGTAGTGCTCGATAGTGGAAAACACGGGTATAGTAGGTACCGATAGTACTATCGATAGTTATCCACCTCTAGTGGTGGGTTAAAGCTCAGGGCAGCCGGCCCCTCGTATCGAAAAAATAATAATTTGACCAGCTAGGAATTAAGTGTTTTTTATGTGCTTTTTATGGTCCTCGATAATAATTTTTGTGCTGTACCGCATACAGGACTTGTTAGGAAGGGGCCAGCAACTCCGTGCTGCGAGTCTTGAATTCTCAAAAATAATGAGAGGTAAAAAGTAACTATTGTATCACAATTATGTGCTTTTTATTTGCTTTAAGATAACCGAAGAAGATACACTGAAAAACCGCATAGGAAAGGAGAAACAGAAAATACCATATTTTTAGGAAGACCTCGTGGTCGCGACGAAAATAAATCAAAAAGTATCAAAAACATTTGACAAAAGAATAATGTGCTATTTACGTGCTCTTTTTTCGACACTTCATACATATTATTTACTAGCAAAAAACCCGCGTGCGTTGCAACGCCTTTCAATAAAAAAAGATTATGTGTGCACAGTCCGCGGTAGGAAAAAGTATAATGAAAAAAAGAACAAATCTGCAAAATTGATTTTGGATACATATAAAAATTTAGAGTTACCTATAAAAAATATGTTACAACTTTTTTTTAAATTTGATGTTGAGCGCCACCTATCGGAAGAAGTACAATCGACACCTAGCAAACATATTTTTTGGATATGTTTGTCTAAGTGTCTATCGTACTTCTTGTGCTTTTGCTCGCACAGCGGTGCCCGTGATAAACTTATGGTAAAATAAGCACACATGAAATAGTCTTAAAAGGGTAACCCCCAACAAAAATAAATGTTAGTGAAACAGTCAGCAACTTTATGCGCATAGTATAATCTCAAGAAAATAAGTCAGATCTGCATTGTGTTATAAAAATTTTGGGGAGGCAGGCATTAGTATGGACTTTTAGTTAAATTAAACATTCAATAATCCAAAAAATATTATTACATCCTGAAAGAAAGAATATACTAATTTAAGATTTAAAAATGGGCTTTTGACGGTAATGGACAGTAAACGCTTGGAGTCATGTACTGAAGGAGTGTGACTTCAGACGGATATTGTCCATTATCAGACATGTAATATAATGAAGAAAAATTACATGTCTGACAATTGCCTGGCCCCTGGGGTCTCATCTGCAATGTCACTGACCCAGGTTTTATTTGTTTACCCAGATGCCAGCCCCTTCCCAGGTCTCATATTGCAGAATCCTAGACTTCTACTTAAAATTTCAGGTGTGAAGGGGTTGATCAATTCTGAACCGATTGCTTAGAGAGCTTCAGGATACACTATGTTCAATGTTCTTCCATTTGGAGCTAGGATATGAAGATTTTCAGATTTTCCAACTCTTGAACAACCTACATACAGCTGGCCATGGGAGAAACATGGTTTGATAAGATCGAGACCAACAACTTTTAATGATTGCCCTTGTGCCTTGTTGATGCTCATGGCAAAACTTAACCGAACTGGAAATTGAAGGCGCTTGAACTGGAATGGAATATCTGAAGGGATAATCGGGATCCTAGGAATAAATACATCTTCACCTGCGGCATGCCCGGTCATGATTGTGGCTCATACAAATCTGAAAACATATTTCTACTGTTTCCACTGTTTAGGGGAAATTTAAGAAATTTCCCACTTTTTAGAAAGTGGCCAAGTTCACGGCAATAGGGTCGGGGAATGGAACTTATTTGTTTTTTTATAAAATATTTCGTGATGTGTAGACTTTTTTTGGAAACAACCAAAACCAAATTTGCCTTTTTATAATTGAACTATATACAGTTCTTCCTCACAATTGGCAAATTCGTCAGCCATATTGGCGCGGCCATTTTGAATTTATAAGGTCCGATCAAACATTCGTTATTTGCTACCTCAAAAAACCCCAGATATCGATTTTCATTGGAATCGGATCACAATTGGCAAATTCGTCGGCCATATTGGGGCGGCCATTTTGAATTTATTAGTTTTGTTTAAACATTCGTTATTTGCTACCTCATAAAACTCCAGATACCGATTGTCATTGGAATCGGAATACAATTGGCAAATTCGTCAGCCATATTGGCGCGGCCATTTTGAATTTATAAGGTCCGATCAAACATTCGTTATTTGCTACCTCAAAAAACCCCAGATATCGATTTTCATTGGAATCGGATCACAATTGGCAAATTCGTCGGCCATATTGGCGCGGCCATTTTGAATTTTTAAGTTTTGACCACAAATTCGTTTTTAGCGACCTTAAGAACCCCTAGATACCCACTTTCATTGAAATCGGAACACAATTTGCAAATTCATATTTTGGTGGCCATTTTGAATTTCGGTCATTTTTCGGCGGCCATTTTGAATTTCGAAAATCGGGCTTCGAGGTGTTTCAGGGCAGACCCCAACGGACCTTCGTGCAAAATTTCGAAGCTCTACGATGACTGGTGCGCCCGCTTTAAAATAAAAGCTTATTTTTTATTTTTTAAACTATTTATTTTTATTCAAAACTTAAACTAAATATAAAAAATGCCGCCCAAAAACATGTGTCGCCCGGTGCGGTCGGCACCCAGCACACCCTCGTATGTACGCCACAGGTTCAGCAATATAAGTGTTAATATTGCGAACAATGAAACAACTAGGTAAAAATGTGCTTAAACAAGTTTCCTCCATTCGAGATGTACGAAAACCTAGAATTTATCTATTTAATCTTCTGGAAAATATTAATGTCGCCACTTTTGATGTCTTAAAGTCGAATCCTACAGGACAATCCTGTAAAATCGATTTCCCCATGAGTCTCTGCTATTCCTGCCACAAAAGCTTGAGCATAGTGTAGGTAGTGGATTCGACTTACCATACCGCATCTCAGCTTATATGTAATTGTTTAAGCATGTTGCTCCATTGAATATTTTACTTTAACCCGAAGATCCAACTTCATAAATTTTAAATTTCAATCCAAATCTGGAACCGGGAGTTTGTGATTTTTGCTCGTCGCCTGATATTAAAGGTGAGTCGACTCTTGCTATTTTTAGTTTCAATTAGGGCCACGAAAATACGCCGACAAAGCAAAAGTCACTCAATTTGATTAAACTTGGTGTAATATTGTACCACGACAGGATTCAATTTCTGACAATTAGTGACGCCCCACTGAAGGGTATACATTAAAGGCTTCTAAGAAGGAGCTTTGAAGTCACCAATCCCAATGAAATCATTACGCTCAAATGGTTACGCTGGGGGATGAAAAATTCCAGAGAGTTTTGATACAAGTAATTAGAACCCCTCATCGATTTCGGATAGGGTCTCATCAACAAAAAATTTGTAAACAGGATTTTTCGGGGATGTAGCAGAATAGGCAATGAATAGGGGATGAATAGGGGAACGGCTTAAAAAGACGAAATTATTTTCTTTATTTTTTTGTTCATTCCTTACCCTCATTACGTCGCCTAATTGGCAGATTTCTGGACGAGTTAGAGCGATAGCAGGTGATTTAATTAAATATGGAAGTAGAAAGAAATCAGACAAACCGAAAAAGGGGGTGGTAACTGTCCAAAATGAAAGCCGGAAATCCTTTTTTGTGTTCAGGATCTCAGTGCGAAATTAAGAAAGTTGAGAATTAATGCGACAAAAATTCCTATTAGAATGGATTCCATTTGGTTTTTTTGGTAATGCGCTCGAAAAATTTTAATTGAGATTTTCTAGATATGAGAGGGATGAAATTTGGCTAAGTTCTTTTATTGTTTCAGTGAGATAAGATTTTATTAAATAAGATTTTAAGTGTTTTAATTTATTATAATTAAATGCTGCAGAGGTTTCATTCGTGGAAGCAGATATCCTTTAATTCTGTAGAAGACGCGGTCCCGAGAACCTCTCCAAAGTTTCGCGAGTTATGTTAAGATTTTCTAAATATACTAATAAGATATATTTATTAAGCTTTTCAATATCCGAGGATAAAACTAGGTGAATTTCAAGTATTTCTCTGGTAGTCTCTGTGTTTTGTTCATCTATTGAAGAAATGTTAAGGTGTTTTCCTTAAATGTGCTCCAATGTTTTTAGCCGATTTAGTTATTATCGCAGGATTATACAATAAGAAAGAAAAAAATAGCAAACAGCGGTGTCTGGAATATCCAGATGTCAGACAGACTCGATAATCTTTTTTTTTTTTTTTTTTTTTTTTTTTTTTTTTTTTTTTTTCATATAGTGTGTGATGTCGAACAGCAGATGTGATGAGAAGTGAAGGAAGGAACGGCCACAACCAAGCCGCGTTATTTTATTCTATCAACTCCCAATCATTACTATCGGGGCATCGAGAAGGAACTCGCGGGAGTGTTGATTGGGGCGAGAATCAGAAGCAGAATATCGATAGTGAACGAAGGATGAACTCGTAAGGAAAGAAAATTTAATGTGAAATTGTTAAAAGAAGAGGAAAAACAAGAAGAATATGTAGATGAAATAAATAGAAGAGTGACAAATGCAAGGAACGACAGCGCCGAAGACATAGAGGTTAAATGGAGTAACTTAAAAACCCTAATCAAAGAATCAGCGTCAAATACTCTAGGATATGAGCCCCGTGAGAGAAGAAATGAATGGTTCGACGATGACTGTGCACGAGTAACGCAGGAAAAGAATGTGGCATATCAAGTGATGTTACAGAAACACAGAACGAGAAATGCAGCTGAGCTGTACAAAGAAAAAAGAAGGCAGGAGAAAAGAGTGCACAAAGCGAAGAAAAAGGAGTACTGGGAAAACGAAATGTTAAAAATAGAAGAAGCGAACAGCCGAAACGACGTCAGGCAACTATATAAAAAAGTAAATGAGCACCGAGTCGGTTTCAAGCCCAGAGTAACTACGTGCAAAAATAAGAATGGGGAAATCTTAAGCACCAAAGAACTAGTTCTAACTAGATGGTGCGAACACTTCAAAGAACTGCTAGCTGGAGATGAGGAGCAACCGCCAACAGAAAACGTGGAAGTAGCGGGAGATATGCCTACATTAGAAGACGTACAAGACGCAGTGAAAAAACTAAAAAACAACAAATCTCCGGGCAAAGATAACATTGTAGCAGAGCTATTAAAAAAAGAAGGTGGAAACGTAATATTAAGCCTGCATGAAATCGTAACACTAATATTGACCCAGAAACAAATACCATCGGAATGGAGCGAGGGCATTGTGTGCCCTATACATAAAAAAGGAGATCAGCTAAACTGCCGTAACTATAGAGGCATCACTCTATTGAACGTAGCATATAAAGTATTTTCAAATATTTTATACCTTAAACTGCAGCCTTACGCAGAAGAAGCTCTGGGAAACTATCAAAGCGGTTTCCGTCCCGGGAGATCTACCACAGACCATATTTTCACCCTTAGGCAGATCCTAGAAAAGGCAAATGAATTTAACATAAACATACATTCGCTATTCATAGACTTCAGAAACGCCTATGATAAAATAAAACGTGAAGAGTTATACAAAGCTATGGAGTACCTAAGATTCCCCAAACACCTCGTAAATTTGACCAAAATGACAATGAAAGAGGTATTATGCAGAGTAAGAATTCAAGGAGAGCTATCAGAACCATTCAACGCCACAGTAGGACTAAGACAAGGAGATGCCCTAACGTGCTTACTATTTAACGTAGCTATGGAAAAAGTGATAAGAGACGCAGGAATTAACACCGCGGGCAGTATTTTCAACAAGTCGGTACAAATATTGGCGTACGCTGACGACATCGTAATACTAGCCAGATCCCCCGTAGCAATGAAAGAAGCCTTCATATCGCTAGAAAGAGCAGCAAAGAAATTCGGACTAGCAAAATTAATGAAGACAAAACGAAATGTAGTGACCGCGTAAAGTTTAATTACCAAACTTTACGCAATGTCACACAACAACTTCCGACACGATCAAAACGATCAGTCGGAACACTCCCATCGATCACCGAACGAAAGTTCAGTGATCTTGCCGTTTTTCGGTCCATTCCTTAGCATGTATATCGATCTACAGTTTCCGGCATCTCCTTTTTAAGATTACAGAAAGAAGTGTCTTCAGAGCGTGACGTACGTCGCATAACCTCAAGTTCCGCTAATAGTCTCTAACAATTAATATATATATATATATATATATATATATATATATATATATATATATATATATATATATATTTACGCATAACTAATTATAATAATATAACAAGTAACCTAATATGTACAACGCAATCGTGTCATAAATATAATAAAAACACAACAAACAAAAAGTGCTTAAGTGTTTTCTTTTGTGCTATTGTTCGCCACCACATGGTGCAAATAACAAAATTGGTGACCCCGACGCGCACGCGCATTACAATTAAAATATAAAAAAAAAAAAATTAAAACTAAATAAATAACACAGGCCTGCAAAAAACGGTTTTTTTTTCTTTTCAATTTAATAGTCGTATCCTAAGTATTTTTTCGCGCTGAATCCGAATCCGTTGGCCAAATTGCCCTATCACGTCAGGATTTTGAGCAATCCTAACCTAAAAGTGCCAAAAAGCGTGTTTTTTGCACTTTTGCGCGTTAAATATCTCAAAACTATGGAATGATAGGGCAAATCTGACAACGGGATCGTTTTCAGCATGCCAAAATCTATAGAAAACCATGTCGAAAGCGTGAAATTTGACAACACTTTTTTTGTAATACTGAAAAGAAAAAACGAGGTGCAACGATGATAACATGTCTTAATAAAAATCGTCGATTTCGCGCCAAGAAGTTTTTCTTTTCAGTATTACAAAAAAAGTGTTGTCAAATTACACGCTTTCGACATGGTTTTCTATAGATTTTGGCATGCTGAAAACGATCCCGTTGTCAGATTTGCCCTATCATTCCATAGTTTTGAGATATTTAACGCGCAAAAGTGCAAAAAACACGCTTTTTGGCACTTTTAGGTTAGGATTGCTCAAAATCCTGACGTGATAGGGCAATTTGGCCAACGGATTCGGATTCAGCGCGAAAAAATACTTAAAATACGACTATTAAATTGAACAGAAAAAAACCTTGCAGGCCTGTGTAATCAGTGAAACCTAGCCTAATGCTGGATGGATGATTTGTTTCAATAAATTTTTAGTATCACGGGAGAAAGGAAAGAAACCAGTTCATCGGATTTTAAAAACCCCGCTATCTCGTTGCTGTTCCATTCATATCGACAAAGGACAACAGATAATTTATTTTAATATATATATATATGGATTTTAATAAAATCGCCGAGATTTTTTTTTAAATTTAAAATATCCAATTATTCAATATACATACATATATCCTTAATTATATTTTTTTTATATATATACATTTAACATAATTTGCATGTGCATACACATATTCCTAACTATTTTTTTTATACACAGTTAACATAATTTACATTCAAATGAATACATTCTAAACTATATTTTTTTCCCTTTTAAATACAATTAACATAATTCATTTACACATACATATATACTTAACTATATTTTTTTTTATATACATTTAATACAATTTACATACACATGCATCCTTAATTATATTTTTTTTATATATATACATTCAACATAATTTACAAACACATACATATATACTCATATTTTTTTCTTCTTCATCTTACTTTTAAGTATTTAATAAATTTAAATCGATTTACGCGTACAAGTGCGATTTTTTATTTTATTTTTGGTGGTTTATTGTTTAAATTTAGAGATTTTACTACATTCTTCAATATTTTTTATATAAATTACAATAGGAATTTTAAACATATTTTTCATATTTAACGCTTTCTAAATATAAGCACATTAGCATATTTACATACATACGCATATTTTTCATATATATACATATATATTTGTTACTTGTTTTAATTTCGGGTTCGTGGTGTCACTCGAATATACATATTAGTTAGTTTTTTATTCTTGGTCCGTGGTTTCGCGCCTTATATTTTATTGATTTTAAAAATAAATTTTCCCGCTATGTCCAGAACTGAAGAAAACCTTATGGAGCTTGAGCACTCTAACGCAGAGGGACCAAAGCCCGGAACTTCGGGAGTCGATGCCGTTTCGGTGTCAAAACTAGACATCCCAAAGTTCTGGGCACATCAGCCCGCCTCCTGGTTTTACCAGGCTGAAATCACGTTTCAGATGGCGAGCTGCAAATCTGATAAGATGAAGATCTACAATGTTATGGCCGCATTGCCGGAAGAGGCGGTAACGGCGATGCGGCTCAGCACTGCAGATTATACCGCATCTTATGAAATACTCAAACAGCACCTACTCGAGAAATACGGCACTTCCGAGAAGCGCCGGCTCGAGCAGTTGCTATCAGTGCAAGAGCCTGGAGACCGGAAACCTTCGGAGTTCCTCCAGGCTCTCAAGGCACTGGCTGGCGGGTCGTCGGCAGTCAATGATGACCTGATCCGGAACCTGTGGGAGCGGAGGCTTCCACAGGCCATCCAGATCACATTGGCCACCGCTGCCGACCAAACCCTAGCAGGGTTGGCATCCACGGCAGACAAAGTATGGGAGGTGCTTCCACACGGAGGCGCCTCATACGCGTCCGCCGTCCAAGCCAATACGCCAGCCAACGCGGAGCCCACGTTAAGGTCGCTAGAAAGCGCCATTAGGAAACTAACGGCCCGGCTAGACAACCTTAACAAAAGCCCGCGTCACTCGAGAAGCCAAACACCTGCCAACCGGTAGGGTGGCTCCCGACAACCCTCGGCCACTCGGCCACAAGGGGCCAACAAACTGCGGGGTAGCCTCTGCTACTTCCATTACCGTTACGGTAAGGAAGCTCGCAGATGCAAGGCCCCCTGCAGTTTCAACAGTGGTGGCGCCAAGTCGGCGAAGAAACCACCCACCCACCCTAAAAAAAACTAAAGGGGCAGGGGGTCGACATGAGCGAGCATATAACCGGCCGCTCATATCGTTTATTCGTCAGAGACACCAACAATCGGATGGACTTTCTGATTGATTCGGGCTCTGACGTTTCAATTGTTCCCGCCAAGGCGTTCCCGGCCCATAACGGTAGCCCGAACGTCCTTCTGTACGCGGCCAACGGATCACTGATCCGAACTTTCGGCACTAAGTTGCTCGAACTTGAACTCGGCTTACGCCGACGATATGTTTACAACTTCATTATAGCCGACACCACTAAAGCCATTATCGGGGCGGACTTCTTAACGAAGTTCAAATTGTCCGTCGATTTTGAATATCGGCATTTAGTCGACAAACGCACCAAGTTCCGAATTAACGTGTGCGCTACCGTCGACTACAACCCCGTGCTTAAAGTGTTTTCTTTTGTGCTATTGTTCGCCACCACATGGTGCAAATAACAAAAGAAATATGTGCATCTCCAAAAGACGTAATGATCGCCAGAATATGACAATTGATACATACAACATCGAAGCAGTAAAAGAATTTATATATCTAGGGACGCTAATTTCAAAAGACAACGACACGACATTAGAAGTTAAAAGGAGATTAGCGCTGGGATGCTACTTTGGGCTACGTAAACATTTCTTATCAAGGAACATATCAAGAAGCACTAAAGTAAAACTGTACAGAACCCTTATTAGGCCAATACTACTGTATGGATCCGAAACCTGGACATTAAGAAGTAACGAAGAACACCTCCTAGGGTGCTTCGAAAGAAAAATCCTGCGCACTATATATGGAGGAATCAACGAAAACGGTGTTTGGAGGAGAAGATACAATCACGAATTGTATCAGTTGTATAAAGATCCAAATATCATAAAAACTATAAAAATTAACAGAATCCGATGGGCAGGACATGTTGAACGTAGCAGTGACGACAGCATAACAAAAATTATTATGAACAAGAGGCCAGACGGACACAGAGGTACGGGACGTCCAAAAAAGAGATATATAGACAGCGTAGAAGAAGATCTACGAACCCTAGGTATAGGAAATTGGAGACTTCAAGCCAGGGACCGACAGTTCTCCAATAACAGGCTGTGGAGCTATTTATGATGATGATTTGAATTGAAAGGTGCTTTAATGTGGTAAATTACACTATCCATCAATCGATTCTCAACTCAAGCCGGTTTGTGTGCAATGAAGGTATTACACTAAGTATTCATTTTTCTGCCTCTTTTTCGACCCCCGATAACGATGTTATAATTGATTGACCATGCCCGACAAATTGTCCGAGGCAAAAATGAGGAAAAAGCGTTTTGTGTATGGGGGGTACCAATGGAATTTCAGAGTAACCGAGCGTGTGGCGTGATGTTTTTATATTTCAAGTTGCACAGATACTGAATAGCTCATTTCAAGTCTCATTATACTTAATTTATATAAAATCCTGTAATCCTGTGGTAAAAGCCACTCATGACTACTGACTGGATGAGGAACTCGAAGCCACTTAAAATACCCCCTAGTCTTCCAGTTAGCACAGCGTTGGAGCTATGAATCATCCTGGTGTGTCTTTGCCTTTCTGTTCTTCCTTCGGCTTCTTTCACCCTAAATCACCTGAGCATGGGTTTCAGCGGCGCTTCCAATTTCCCCCACCGATCCTCCTTATCGCGTATCCTAGGATATTTTTCAGTGCTCCTTCGCCTCTAGTTCGGCCCTATTTTCGACGAATCTCACAAATAAAATAAGATGTGCTCTGTGTTATCCTGGATACTTGGGCATGCCAGACACAAGGGGTGAGTCATCGTGCTCGAAACGATGGAGAATTTTCCTTTATCCTCAATGTACAGTGACGAGCTGCGTGAGTTCGTAACTTATTTCCCCATGCTCGCGCGTAACCCATTTATCCACGTTTGGATAAGTCTGTGTGTGCAGTGAGCCTTAATAGACTCGCCCGACTTCCCTTGCATTCCATCATCTGCTCGAGCTACCGTCTTGGGTGGCCCTCTAATGTATTCTAGATCATAGATGCGTATCCCTTCTTCTGCCAGTGTTTCTATGGGGATCATCCGCACTATCACGTATGCCGCATCGTTGGACAGCCATCCTCTTCGATTTTATTTGAAGGAATCCCTGGACTCTGACAAGCTGTGTTCTTCCATACATCCAAGGGCAGAGGCTGATATACCAAACTTTAATAGACCAATTAGAATATGTTGGCTTACTATATCAATGGAGTCACTTGACACTTCCACCTAGTGACAATTAGAATTCGACGTTTGTACAAAAACAAATATACAATGTACTTAAAGCTGGCACTGCCTGCACCAAATAGTAAATTATCCTACGCTGCAAAACAAGAGGCCCATCTCCTTGATATTTTCCTTACCTCTTACTCAACGTAGAGCTCCGTCAAAGTTGATTCGCCTCTAGAGAGCTCAGACCACTACCTAGTCAGCGCTTACTTCCCACATAAAAAAATACCAATCTTTTACTCCTTCTTCTTCTTGAACGGCTCTACAACCGTCATCCGACCCTGGCCTCTCGCAACTGTTTTCTCCACCGGTCCCGATTTTGAGCCGTGACGGGAGAATGCAACTTCTTCTTTAAGCTCCTTTAATCCCTCATGGGACATAGGGCGGAAACAGTTGCCGTTGCAGTTTTTAGATTTCCGTGCCTGTAGTGGGAGCGTGTATGTCTGTGGCGGGAACGTGCATGCCTGTAGCGGGAGAGTGCGTATTTTTGTGGTATGACTATTTGTTCGCTATGCGTGCTAGCTGCGGGCACGTGCGTGCTAGTAAAAAAATGAACCACTAAATTATTTTGAACCGGATGTAAATATTTTCATACATACTGTCTGCCACACTCGTTGTCTGTAGCTATAAACGGACGTTTTATTATGGTAGATACAGACCAGACTATTATATGTAGTATATTATGTTTTTTTTTATTCAATACTACATTTATTATGAAAAAATAATTTGAAAATAACGGATTTACTTTAAGTTTTCATAAGGCTTTTAATTTAAATACATCGAAAAGACATTCTTAAATTTACATTTATTACGCAAATATACGCGAACACAGCAAGTTATCAAAACAGCTGCCAAATTGTCGACGGACACTTCCAACGGGAATTAGCATGCAAAACATAACTTTCAGAATATTCAACAGATCTTTTTTTTTAGCAAAACTTTGTTGTTCCTAACACACAAGTCTCTAGACAATTATTTCGCCTACAAATTAAAGTCATATTACAAATTCTGAAACTTGTTAATTCAACACTTCATCCCGAAACGTAAAATTAATACAAGGCTCCGTACCGCACTTCCATTTATAAATACCCTCGGCCTCATACGGCGGCGGCCGTAGCCCTAAGCCAAAGTCTTACTCTCAAAGTACTTTCGCAAGAAGCCATCGACAAATAGACTCTCACCCATGCCAGTACGCCCAGCTCATATTCATAACACACATTGTCAAGGAAGGGAGGTCCTTATTCAGATCTGAATATCTCATAAAATGGGGTTCCTTCCGTAATTGGCTTTTGCTGGCGCTCACCAAAAAGAGGTTGTAACTATCGGGCAATAAATTAAGGAATTGTAAGCCTAACAGCCTGATTTATGAGCCCTCATCCTCGTCATAATGCTCCGTTCCTCCATGTCCTGATGGATGGAGTCTAATATACTAGAAGGAAGCTCGGTTTTGCCCATAATGGGTCTCCGACCTCTAGTATTGTGGAGCATTTGTCATGTGGTTGTGGATTCTAACGATTGAATGAAGGATAATGCCTCGCCAAAAGAAACAGGAGGCACAAAAATCAAATATGTATAACGTATTGGGATTTGTTGCTGACTTAAGCCAAACAATAAAAAACAATGACACGAGTCCGTGTGGTAATGGTCGGAATTACTTTTGGATTATTGAGATCCTGTTTTTACTTCAAAGTGATTTTACGAGAATTTAAAAATCCGTTCTGTAAGAAGTGTCCTCTGAGCAAGAATCTATATCGATGGGATCACTGGGGCTCCTACAACTGCAGACATAACAAATGACTGTAAGACAAATTTCTTCTAGAGTTTAGCGAGGGGACAAAGCAACAAAAACGGCAAGGAGCATTTAAGGTGAAATAGGAACTGTTTATGGGGGATTCTTGCTTGTGTAAATTAATGGTATGTAAGTGGCTCCAGTTAGTTTAGTTGATTAATGAATATCTTTCGTATGAGCTGCGTTCTATTAAGCCTAAAGATAAGACTAGACAGGAGGCTTTTATCAATATCGTATAGATATTAGATTGGAAACAAAAATATTATTAATTCACAAAAATCACGAAATAAACAAATTGTACACCATATTAATTGTGGTTAACAAAAATTAACTTAGCTCGAGGATAATTCATAATGTCCTGCTATAACATGGAGCGTGAATTAACGCTAAAAATAAATTAAAGAATTACGATCCTGATTCAAAAGATTTTGTTATGCAATGCTTCTTCTATTCTAATATTTTAAGAATGCGATATATGTTCGGAAAAAATGTCTACTTATTCATGAAAGTGTAGCTGGCTATCTAAGTTGCGTTAGGCTGGTTCCAAGAATATAACAAAGTATTTCCTTGAAGTTCTTGAGATATTGCTTTCCATCTCTTCAAACAGAATTGGCTGGATCTGTCTCCCCGTTTTCTTAAGCTTTAAGCTTCCTTCACCGCTAATCGCAGAAACTAACACGCTAGTTCATGCCATCAGTATTCTTCCTTTTCTTGCCAAAGCCTTTGAAAAAATCCTCTATATACAAAACTACTATATGTTGAGTTTAACAAGCTCCTCTCTAAATACCACTCTGGCTTCCGTAGATCCCATAGTTGTGAAACGGCAGTATTGAAGGCAATGACTAATTTGCGTTCTGCGCTCGACATTGGTGACATTGCCGTACTGGTCCTTTTAGATTTCTCTAAGGCATTTGATTTTGTGGTTCACTCGCTTCTATTCTCCATACTTAGCCAATTATATTACTTTTCTTCTTCTGCTATTCCGTTCTTCGCTTCTCTTCTCTCTAATTGGCTTCAATGTGTTCACCTTAACAATGTTGTATCCTCATTTCTACCTGTGTCCCTTGGTGTTCCGCAAGGCTCTAACTTGGTCTTCTTCTCTTTTTGCTGTATGTTAATGATCTTCCCGCTGTTTTCCATAATTGTTCCTTCCATCTTTATGCTGACGATCTCCACCTGTATACTTCACGTAATCCTAACCTTCGAAGATATATGGAACAAACGCAAACTTTGGCTCAATTCAAGTCTTTTACCTTCATCTATTCTATCCTTCATCCTTCCACATTTCCTCTACGGGTCTCTCATATACATATCTTTCGACTCATCCTGTTGTCAACGTCTCAAAGTTACATTCAATGATTGTTTAAGGCTCATTTACCACATGAGAAAATCTGATCATGTGTCTGATGTCTAAAATTCCTTGTTGGGTTGTGGCCTCTTTCGCTTTATTGATATCATGTCCTCCTGCATAAAGCTTTCTACACCAATAGTTAAAGTGAGATTGGCTGAAAAACATGTAAAAACATGAAAAGCTCGCCAGACTAGTAAAAATTTGTTAATTGCTATTTTTTATGAACTTTTGAACTTTGTTAAAAAACAATGATTTTATTTTCCAAAACACCTGTCTGAAATTTATAAAATTTGTTGTAAATAATGAACCATTTTTGAAAAAAATTTGTCTGTCTGACAATTTTTGTTAATTAGCTCCTGACAGACCTTATGTTATAAATTCTTTTTTTTTTTTTATAAAAATGCACTTCATAACACCTCCTTGAATTTTGTTTTACATAAAGTTCAAGAGTTCTTCTGTGTATTAAAGCTTGTCTGGCTGACAATTTTTGTTAATAAATTTGTCAGACTGAATTTTGAATGCGCAGCATCAATGCATCAAGATCAATCACTGGCATTTCAGAACACCTTGTTCAAAAAGAAAATAACTGAAGTTTAAGATGTCCTTTATGCATAAAAATAAGCCTGTCATTGAAAAAATGTTTTTTACCATGTCAGATATAATTTTTAAGCGCCATGATAGGGGGTTTTCTTTAAAAAACAGCTTTTACAAGGGCCTTGCCAAAACACCATCTTAATTTTTTTCTGGAAGAAGACTTGTCATCTATTTTATGAATAAAACTTTGTATGTCAGCAAAAAAGCCCTTGATGGTGAGGTAACTACCTAATAAAATAATGTTTAATTTTAATTTTACTCCTTCAGAGTAAGGGCAGTATAGTGTACCTAATTGGGGCAGTGCAGGGTACATGGTTATTTTGCGTCACAGAATCAGCATGAATGCCTTTAGAGCCCAATATTTTACACGAGTACTTTTCATCCATTTCTGATATTAACTCTACTCCAATTGAAGGAAACTGTACCAATCTGTGCCCACTTGATGGCTTTTCTGTTCGTTGGATCGATAACCACAAACTTCTTTCAGCGTTGTTCTCTATCGAATCAAACGTCGTGGGTGTTGACATCGTCTTTCCAAAGTTCATGAAATTTATTGCCGCATTTATATCTAATGTTCTTACTCTTATTTTCAACACCTGCCTTACGGCGTCTTAGTTTCCTAGCCAACGGAAACAGGCTCTTGTTGTACCTATTCCGAACAAGGTCTCTCCTTCGCGCCGATCTGACTTCCACCCAATCAGTCTTGTATGTTTCCTTTCTGAAGGTTTTGAAAAAATTGTTACGCAGCTCATGTACTATCTAAATCTATGTAGTCGTCTCTCTATATGGTCTCGATCTGGTTTCAGGTCTGGGCACAGCTGCGAAACGGTAGTCTTAGTGTGTTACTTGAAAAACTAGACGGACATTTTCGACTCGGTCCTACTGCAGACAAACTTTTTGAAAGTTATCTCCAGGAGCGTTCTCAAACTGTTAAAGTACAAGAATCTTTCTCCAAACCTGCGCTTGCTCATTGTCTAGTACCTCAAGGCTCTATCCTGGGCCCCTTGCTTTTCATCCTTTATATAAACGACCTTCAAAATGTAGCCAAACATTCTTCTATTCATCTATATGCTGATGATGTGCAGGGAGTCAATTCTGGTTCGGTGCAGTGAAAACGTGAAAAAAGTTCACACTTGACGTTTTACACACCTTTTTTTCACTTTATCACTGCACTCAACCTGAAAATGCGATTCTCGTTGCATTCGTGTAAACTTAATGCTGAATAAAGGCTGAATTGAATTTTTGTACTAGCAAGTGACAGTTTATCAAATCAAGTAGGTACATATCTAAAGTGTAAACTTTTCACGACTTCACTCTAAATTTCACGGTGTAAAAAATTTTATACGTGCAAAGTTTTTGACAGTGGTTTGCATGGTATAAGAATCGCAAACAAAGGTGTAAACGTGTAAAGTGTTTTCACGTTTTCACTGCACCGAACCAGAATTGCCCCCCAGATCTATTTAAGCAAACTTCTTGATCTGATGGAGGGTTGTACTGCTCAGCTAAACAGTGATCTGAAACGCGTGACAGAATGGTCAGTTCAGTATAAATTACTGCTGAACTCTATCAAGTCGTCCTGCCTTGTCGTCAGCAAAACTCCTGTTGATATTGAAAATCTGTTCCCAATTAAAATTAATGGTAATGTTTTACCCTATGTTGACTCTGTAAGAAATGTGGAAGTCGAAGCTCGACTCCAAATTTAGCTGCTGTAACCAAGCCAGAATTGTCTTTCGTAAGCTTTATGCCTACCTTGGCCAACTTTTGTATCCTCTAATCTATTGCCTTTTGCCTTACGTATACGACTGGCGAAGGGCCTGGCAATACCCTATTTCACGTACGGAAGCCTAATTTTTTCAAAACTTGATGCTGTTTGTTCAAGAAAAATACAAGTCGCGTTCAACGAAACCCTTTGATCACATCACGCCCTATGCTCCCGATCTACTTATCTTATATTATTATAATTATTAGAAAATGGCCGTGAGAATGACGAAGCAAGCGAAAACAATCGATAATGTTCGTAGAGTTGTTCTACCAAAGGGAGTACGTGGCCATTGCACACCACACCTCATAACATCAAAGTTGATTATAATTTGACTCCAATGATGGTGGATTTATAGGAATTTCTTAGCTTCGTATACTCTGGATTAAGTGATTCATTTGGGGAACGGAGTTTGGCGGACTTAAAGCGAGATAAATGAACATGTATGAACATTGTTGGATGAGAAGTGACAATGATATAAAAATTGTGGAACCCTCCAATCCCAATAAATTAATTAAAATTGACGACTACCATTAACCATTTGATCATAGAATCTTTCCATTCAAAATTAATTGTATCAAGAATTTGAGAACCTGTCCGACTCTGATAAGCCCACAAATGCTCTGAATAGCCACTTCCCAAGAATAACCCAAGGGTACCAGAACAAACCCCAACACAGAGCACCTTTGCGTACTTGCGCGTTCAAAAGCCTCCCGATCTCAAAGGGGATAAAATCGCAAAAACTCCACGAGGCTCTTCTATTGATTTGTCCCTTTGATAGGTATCTCCCACTAATGCATTTCCTCGGCCAAAGGAATTATCCAGAATCGGTATTTTTATCTGTTCTGACCTAAAATTCTTGGACGTGCATTAAACAATTTTCCCTTAGGGCGTTGCTGACCCAACTTTATCTTATATGTATCGCCGGGAGCTCTGGGATAAGGGATGATAACATTTGTTGGCCAACCGCTGGATTAACTGGATAAGGTAATGCCCACAAATCTTCGTGGAAATTTATTATGTTGACGCTCCTTTATGTCACATAGACACTTCGCCCAGTTTTGTTACTGTTGGTACCAGGGGCAAGTAATGAAAGGGATGGTGAGAATTTTCATTTGTTTAGTTCAAAGTTTGTTTTTTTGTTTTGTAAGAAATGGATAGGTGTAAACATTTCTAAATTTATGATGAACAGATACTGGTTGGATAATGGTATAGTATTTCAAAAAAGATATGTTCTCAAAAGAAATCTGTTCGTATTTAGTTTAAGAACTCATCACAGAATTGCAAAGTGATTTTGCAGAGGGTTGGCCTTTGATACAAGTTAGATTACTTAAAGCCCAACCGATTAACCCGGCCTTAACGCCCGCCGCACATGCCCACACTCGCACTCGTTCACGACACTGCGCTAATGTGGCACTGACATTGGTGGACACTGATTGTCCGCATTTGCTAACACGAGTCGTACATCAGCCAGTGTAATTCAAGATGGACGCGATAGACATACGTTCAAAATCTGACAATGATAACGGGTTTTTATAAAGATTATTGTTAATAAGAAGAGCTCTTACATGTTCAGAAGGAGGCCCATGGAAAATTTAAATTAACTTCCTAGTTTTCAGACGCAAAATTCAAAAATTATTTTAGATTGTCTAGAAATGAATTTCCAAATAGAATCCTTTAATGTTGCATTCTTGAAATCTGGGTGTTTTACTTCGTATTAACATTTTCCGCTTCGAACAGCTTCATTTAATTGCTTCAACATTGCAAACACTCGCGCCACTGCCACTCGAAATTAGTGTCTCGGTCACCAAGCCGACCCCACTGGGGTACGGAAGTAAAGTAGGCTTGACGAAGCCTTCTTTTGAAGCTTAGGAGCGCTTCCTGTTCGTATCTCACGTCATATCTTTTTTATAATTGTATGTCATTGGGAGGAAGCGTTGCTTTTTCTTCCCGACAGCTTCTTGAGAAGCACAATGGAATCTCTTTTGTAGGGGCTTTTTTGAAAGCGTTCATTAAACGTCCAAACTATGTGTCAAAGAAATTTCCTGCATTAGGCTCAAACAGCTCGTTTTTTATTTACTTGAAGAACAAGTTGTCTGTTGAGGAGAAAACTAAAATCTTCCTAAGACCTTCCAAAGGATACGATGTGGAAGCAATTCTTTACTGCTTATCGAGAATGGCTGCAATATTTTCCCACTGGGACATGCGCTACACGCTCACGTACGCGCCTGCGTCGACACGTAAGAGCAAATGTGTAGTTCGGTAGTGCCCTAGTTTTCAAATACTGCCACTCGCACGTGGCTCGTGTCGGTGGGCGTTGCACGGGACAGTATTACTGTTATTGCTGCTGCCACAGTCTCATGTAAACGTCTACAATCCCGACTTTTTTACTGTCGCGACAGTACTGGCAAGATTGCAATCTCGACAATACTGTCTAGAAAGTAATTTGACAATTTGTGAAATCAAGTTGGCGAAAAGTGATTTTAAAGTGGTAACTACATGCAACAGCTTCCCTATTGGTACGCTGTGAAGTGCTCATTGAATATTTTACCAATTCATACAAACTAACTACTAACAAAATTTGTCGAAAGGTAAATTGAAGAAATTTGTGTGCTCTTTATTATCAGAATAAAGCAAATCCTTTAACAAATTCCCTTCAATCTCAAAATCAATCCGCTTTGAAAGGAACGGATTTGTCCAATATTTTATCTTCTTGCGTCTTCTTTTTCTCCATTTTCGATATCCTCAAGCACTTTGAAGCACATTAACCAGGTTACTATAACACCCGCAACGTATGAAAACATTTTTAAAATGAACTGTCTGTCAGTTGATCGAACGCTAATCGGCCGCCTGGACAGTATTTGACAGTTCCAAACAGAACTGTCCGTCGTAGAACTGTCCCGTGTAAAGGCCGGGTAAGACTACTCGCCATTTCGAGTCTACTTAAATTGCAATTTTATTAACTTTCGAACTTGTCGAATTTTTTGACCATGAAAAAAATTATATTGAAGCGGATGAGACTTGGTATATAGGTTAATTGGGTTGCCCCAATTCATATTCCGATACCCATCTCGTTTGGGAATTTTTGAAAATGTCGGTCCGATCAAGTTGAACAAAGTAATACTGCAAGGATGGGGTTTGGTGTAATGGTGAGATAGGCCACCAAGAACTCAAATTCAGCTGCCCATCTTGTATGCAATCAGGTTTGCGGTTTTGGTGGCTTTTAATTTTGTGACCATTTTTGGAATGATCCCAGTAATTTTTCAGAGCCCAAGATTTGGACCATAGGCTCATGGCACTTACCAAATGTTAAATTTTCAATCCCATTTCCTTCCATTAATATTTTCAATTTAATTGAGAAAAATTGGTTGATTGAAAAAAGAACCAGAAAAAGAAGATTCACACTAGTATACTTATATACTTTTAATGATGCAAAGAGCGTATAGCTTTACACATTGTAAAATCAAACTCTTTGTGAATATCTCCTCGTAAATTATGTTAAAGAACATTGTGATGATAATTATAATATAGGAACCGACGTATATATATTTCCCTTAATCATAATATTGTTGAAAAATATTGAAATCTGATGATTTCAATTTAATACATAACTCTCATATTTAATCTATTTATACCTGCTGTGAAAATTGCATTCCATGGTAATTCCATCACAGAAAGAAGAATTTATTCAAGAAAATTTAAAAAATGTTTAAATAATCGAAAATTATTTTTACTTGACAATTCCATCAGGTTGAAAATCTGTGAGATAAATATTCACATTTTAAAAATGCACTTTTTAATGCATTTATAATTTCGTCGCATAACGCATAAATTTTTTATAACTTTTCGAAGGTGTCCTTTCGACATACATATGCACGTACATGTGGATTTTTAAAAGTAATTCGAAAAGGGGCGGGAGCATTGCATGCTAGCACTTGAATTTGGTTTTGCTGCAGATTAAATATATTTGTTAACACAAAAATTTGTTAAATTACATATTAACACAGCAAAATATTTAAAAACAAATTAAACAAATATTTTTCTACAGAACTACAGAAGTCAACGAAAAACCATTGCAGTTAGTAACTTGGCTTACGCCTTGTTTACAATTGGGTGTTCAAGGCCGGAGTTTCTTGGGCCGATCTGTGCGTTTAAGTCATCCATCAAAACAATAACTTTTCCCCTTGGAATAGAAGGGAGAAATCTCAGTCGCACATAAAACTCGTCCGTGATGTCATCGTCTGCGTCTTCAGTTAGAGCGTATCATAAGACTAACGAAATACTTCTTATCATTGATTCCCAAAATTTTATCAACCGATTCTCAGTGAAATTATTTTGCAAACTAAAATATACACCCTCGCAAGGGTGGAGGTGAATAGGCGCAACCCACATTTTTTCTCATGGATCCTGATTCTCCGAAGTAGTCCATAGAAATGTACTTTAACATTGCAAAATGCAGGGCAAGGTTTTATTTTTGGGTTTTGTAGGGGGAGTCGGAAATTGAGTTTTCGGAATCGGCGGTCCCTTCCCATTTGGCCGCCATCTTAGAAAAGGTGTGCAAATGGGTTTTCCACTATATACAGTACATCATGCAGAGGTTTTCTCTTTAGAATTAAATTATCTACAATTGTTACTAATATTATAAAAGCGAAAGTAACTCTGTTTATCTGTTTGTCAGTTACGCTTTCACGTCTAAACCACTGAACCGATTTTGATGAAATTTACTACAGAGATAGTTTAGACCTTGGGAAGGACATAGGCTACTATGTATTTGTCAAATAGGGTTGAATGGGTTGAAATAGGGGTGAAATGGGGTTGAATAGGTTGTAAGGGGAATTTTTCTTCTTTAGTCAGATTTTCTTGCAACTTAGTAAAAATACTCGACACCATAAATAATGAAACACGTTTTTCGGGTTTTTCGTTATATGGTTTAAAATGATATTCTTTGAATAATATGTATAAGTTCCTTAAAACATAATCAGTGTGAGTGGGGATAACGCGAACAGGTAAACGCTAAAATGTAAAAAGTTAATCGGCAAATGGAATTATCAGTTGTCTGTCTGTTGAGTTATATGGTTTTAAATTCTTTGTTTATGGGTATGTGCCCGACTAGCATTTTGGGAGGCGGTGCCGATTGAGCCCTTATAAGCCTGGCCCGACCAACCCATGTAGACCCTGTATGGATTGCCCTATAAGACCCACACAAACGATCTAGCGCCTTGCCTCGTTAACGCTTCGTCATAATTCCTTGAGGATTCCGAGTAAAAAAGGTAGAGCGAAAAATTTGAGAATTTCGGCGAGGTTGTGTGAGTAATAACTACGGCGGTGATGAAAACTTTATATTTTTAAACTAGAGTGCCGTTTTAAGAATGCGGTCTACCAACTGAATGGTATTTACGTCCAATGCTGCTTAACATTGTAATCGAACCGAACCGGCCTATTGAGTATGCTAACTGATCCCTTCACGGTCATCAACATAATTGCCTGAAATATGAATCAATGCAACAACAGAAACTAAAATTTTGTATGAATTAAACTAATGATTAATGCCCCGGCTTAACCGACCTCACTTAACCGTGCTTGAAACTGTTGTTGCTTTATTGCCAGAAGGCAGATGTGGAAATTCACTATTCTAATTGATTACTCTCTTTTGGGTGAGCTTTTACGGTCGAGACCAGTTAGGCGAACTGACGTTTGTTCCTCAGTTGAATATGTGGAAATTATTATTTATTTATTATTATTTGAATTGAGGTTATCTTTAAGTTCAGTTCGCAAATTTGCTCGACTTGTGCAGTACGTCAGGCAGATATTACCCCATTACATTTTAAATAAGGCCAATATGAAAAACTGATAAGGCATACCTCCCTTCAGTCTCGCTGTTTTTTTTTTTTTTTTTTTTTGAGCGCTGTTCACGAAGAAACTAGTTCGGCATGCCCCTGAATCAATTCCCCTTTTAAATGCAAGTCTTCTGGTGAGATTTAAAAGGTTAATATAATATATTTAGTTCCGTATGAAAAGCTTTACTTGGGTGTGGTACTTCATCCACATTACGATCGAGATAGCCAGCCCTCAGACGTTTTGGATTATTAGGTGTAGGTACATGAAATATTAAGGTTGTGGATTTTCCCACTCAAAGCGAAAGTACTGTTTTCCTTCCATCCACACGCGCTCCGCCGCCCCCGGGTCTCAACATAGGTGTCCCTTTTATTGCGTCACCTGGGTTCGCTAAGACGCATGATATTGATATTATTTAGATTCATCTCGCTGAGGACTTCATTCATTCGTCCATCAGAAAGCATCGTTCTCAAACAAATTTTCAAAATCATGTCCTAATTCGAAAAGCTTGATAATAAAATTACTAAAATATTTGGTTTCTTTATAATTCCGTATCATTCATAAAAATTATTAAAAATTCTCAGGAAACACCTTTTAAAGAAACGCTTTATGACCTAATTTATAGTCTCAAATTGTATGATTCTGTATTATATTACAATTAAAACAAATAAAACATAATTTCGCCCCTTAAAAAAAAAATAAAAATGATATTTTAATTTTTTAAACGCAACCCCAATTTAGCAAATATTTACATTTAAATGCTCCCATTCTCTTTTTTTTGCAGGGTTTGTTTTCCAGAATAACATTTCGAGAGCCAGTATTTCTGGGTGGAACAGGTAACATTACGGGTCTGGCTAAACACCTGCCCGTGCATGAGGGTATGGTCGGATGCATTCGACGTTTTATCGCAAACGAACATGAGTACAAATTTACAGAACATCCACTTGGGGATGTCACGAAGGGATTCGACATTCGTAAGTAAATTTTTAATTATTACAAGTGCTGTGTTTTGACCTTTTTTCCCCCCAAAAAACCAGAAAAAAAACGTAAAGGGCAAGAGCGCTTACCTTCTCTCACTCGCCCCCTTTTTGTTTTAAGTAATTAGGACGGTATAATGACTTCTAAAACATTTTCATATTTCCATTACAAAGTGATTTTCCATTAAGAAGAAAACTCCAAAAAGTCTCTCACGTATAAAATTTTTGGACGGTTGAACGGTTGGAAATTGTCTTCTAAAAGCGTAACTACACCGCACAGCCATTATAGAAAATTATGTAATCAGCAACTGTCGTCAGCTAACATCGGGGAACTAATGTACGCGTATAATAATAAATGGGAGCCTTCCACCCTTACGCCTGATATAAATGACGTCAGAAAAATCCGACCCCCCCGTGCAAGTAGTAGTAAAAACTTTTGCCCGCCACGTCTATATCGTTGCTGTAATGACGAGATCCTCAGCAGCGTCTTAGCTCCTCATTGACGTACCCTACTCACATTTGGCTCATTTGACACGCTACCGGAAATGTTTTATCCTCGGACTAAAGGATGCCGGAATGATTTGATATCCTTATAATTCCCTAATTTCGTTTGCTTTGGATTCAGTCACCTATTAAGCAAATGGGCCATAAAGCTGGAAAATGGAAATAGCATTAAGGTAACATCTCCCGTGGCGTCGTTCTCACTGTTTTATTCATAAATGCACACATGTCGCTCCATTGTTACAGTTCCTGTGAGCCTCCTTTTTCTGTGGGATTGCGGGAGATGTTCCGCCAGCATGGGGTCGACTATCAGTTCCTGTGGATCTTTCCCCTTGGTGTTGAAAAAAAAAACCAATTTGCCTTAACAAGGTGTGCCCTACTAGACGTCATGCAAAGGACTTAATGTGGCCATCCACATGTGCACTCACCTGTCAGAAAATTACCGAAACAAAAAAATTCACATTGTTTTATGATAAATTCCATTCATTACATAATATGGAAATTTCTGATGGTTTTTTTTTGGAGAAACGGAATAGCTAATTCAACACTGACGGTGATAAAAAGATGGAAATAACATAAATAGCCAAAGTAACATACGTTGAGAGTTTACTCTTGTATCCGAGGGAGTATTTATGATTTGTAAGTTATTTTAGTGTTAATTTATTTATCTTAAAGTTGTTTCCACCACGCAGATCAAAGACTGAAGGCTCATTCTAAATTCACGAAACTACCGATAGACTATAACCAAACGAATAAGTATTGAACTGAAATAAACAACCTAGTCATATGGGGATGGAAGAGGGAATCTATTTTGCCAAATCTACTTACTATCAAATTACACTGCGAGTATACTTTTAGCTGTCGATGAAAGGTCATACCTTTTAATATTGGGCCCGTGCCACTAGATGCAAAATGAAACATTCGCTTAAGTTGACTGTAAGTAAAAAATCTTTGGCAAAAGAATAGGA